>OX387968.1:2752150-2917150 GCA_947578425.1 Eugnorisma glareosa
AGAAATAAAATCATGGCAATTATGTACCCAGTTTTGTAGGTTCTATTCCGCAGACAAAATGGATCTTTTGCATTTATTATTATTACTATTTATACTTTTTTATTTGGATTGGAAATCCTCAAATGACCCTTCCCACTTGGGGCGGAGCGGAAGGTGTCTGACTAAAACCCTTCCATGTTGCCTGTCGTCATAAGATGGACAGACGGCGAACTAGTCCATTCCCTGTCCAATTACTATTTATATGTAGGTTTTTTAACATTGTCATTTTTATTATTTACTTATAACTTGGGTATAGAACTTGGGTGGTATAATAAAAAATGTTTATATCCAGAAGCTCTATTTAATTATTGCGTTTAATTTAAAGAACCGGCAAAAAAAAATTTGCTCAACCTTGGTGATCTCAGATATTTTGAGGTTGAATAACTTCTCGGTGAATTGACTTACGACTTAGGTGTAATAATAAAAAGTGTTTATTATGTTATGTTCTATCTAAATAATATGTTTATTTTCGTTGGCCGGAATACTAATTTTACTTTTGAAAATAGTCCAAAAATGTATGGAGGCTGGGTGATCTCCTTTGTGATTTTAAATATATCATTGATTGTGAAGTTAATTTAACAAAACAAAAAGGTAAAATTAGACATTGTAAAAATAAAAACATAATGTAAAATTAGCATTGATGAATAAAATAACTAAATGTCAATTTTTTATATTTTTGACATGTATCGTCAAAAATATAAAAATTTATAATTAAATGTATTAAGCACATAATTATTAAATGTCAAAGTATAGAAACAGAAATATTTATTTGTAAGAATGTAGTTTTACATAGTATGGTGTTATGGGTTTGTTTAAGTCCTTAACATTCTACCACAACTTATGGTGTACAAATATTCAGATGTCACACATATGTATATTATAAATTAAACAAGTACATTATTTTAGATTTGTGATTTACAATAGGTCCAACATGAATTAATATTATTTAATTAGCTAATCGTTAATTTAAAATCAATGTCAAAATTAAGTTGTTATCAGTAAGATAAGTAGTTCTTGAATTCTTACAATACTCCATAAATTCTATACACAGTCATGTCAAACATAATTACATAAAATTATAACTGAATCTATGTCACGGCAAATGGTTCTGTCAGAAATTCATCAATATTATAGTATGCTTTGTCAGTTAGGAATGATTTTAGTTTTTTCTTCAATTGTACATTATTAAGCTCTCTCAACTTTGAGGCAACTTATTATAAATATTGGGAGCCATGCAGACTACGACAACACTTTTGCGCATAAGTGCAGTCTTACTCCTATGCAGACACAGCTGATTTTGATCACGCCTGTTACTGGGGAATTTTTCGGCCATTCGCGAAAATAAGTTATTGTCAAGTCCGCCTAAGTACCACTCCTGTACGGAGAGCTGCATCAATTGATGCAGCCCACTGTACACGATGATTAAATAAATAAATAATTTTGTCAGCAGTTGCATGAGTGAAACCTTACAATACAATCAAGTATTTTGTCCAAAAATATAAATATAACACTATCAAAACAACTTAGCTTGTGATAGTAAAACATATCTGGCATTTCATCCTAATGTTAGAGCCTTATATGGTAACGCTTAAACGCTTAGGCAAAGCTGTCCTACTAAATTTTTAAATTAAACCAACGATAAACCAAGTTATTTTTTCTCATTTCCCAGGCACCGGTACCGGCGGAGAGAGTATATGGGGCGGTGAGTTCGCGGACGAGTTCAAGGCGCACTTGAAGCATGACCGGCCCTACACCGTCAGCATGGCCAATGCTGGCCCCAACAGCAACGGCAGCCAGTTCTTCATTACGCTGGCACCTACGGTATGTGCCACGACAGAATAGTAACTTTCGACATTTATTATTTTTTGCGCTTTTTCCAGCGACTTTGTCCGCGTATATTGCGTTTTGTTTTGTTTTCGCGATTTTCCTTAATAAAAAAAAAACCCTTAAAAGTTTTGCTTTTTGGCAAAAAAAACATTTGATAGTCATGACGTCACAACATGGCGCGAGGTCAGTCCTGTTCTTATTTGAAACTACTAAATGTGAAGTGCGAGTGGGACGATGAATATTTTTCTCAAATTGATGATAAACTCAAGTGTCACCTAGTTTTTCGAACGAAATTCATCGACGCCATAAAACATAAACGCCAGTGAAGAGATGTGATTGACTGTCGATAATTTATTCAATGTATCACAGTTTACGTGCGATTGCAATTTTTAACCGACTTCTAAAAAAGAAGAAGGTTATGTAATCCACCACCATCTTTTTTTCTTTTCATGTATGTGTTCATCGATTTCTCCGTGATTACTGAGCCGATTTAAGTGATGTTTTTTATTTGTTTGTTTGAGTAAGCTCTCGAGGTTGTCCCATATAAATTTTATTAACTTTGCATATGAATTATCCTCTAAAATATGTGCCTTAATTTTCTTTAAAAACATATTTATTATTCGTCAGCCCTGGTTGGACAACAAACACACAGTTTTCGGTCGCGTGGTCCGCGGCATGGAGGTGGTACAGAACATCGGCAGCGTCAAGACCAACCCCAAGACAGACAAACCTTATGAAGACGTCAGAATTATATCTGTTACTGTGAAATAAATCACTTAATACGTAATGAAACAGGTGTTTATCAAAACGGACCGACTCAATTTGCTTGAGATAGGGAATCATATCCTAGTTTTTACGTACAGAACCTATGAGTGCCACGGCACTAGAGATATTATTTATTTATTTAGCTAAATATCGACCTCCAAGTCATCAAAACTTTTTTGTTTGAGTTTGTAATAGAACGCAATAATTTTTGGTGTTATCTATAATGTACATTTCTACTAGGAATATGTGCCATTTGGCTACAAATATACATTTTTATGAGGCTTTTGCCAATTAAGTAAATTAATCTATAGGTACTAGTATTGTAAAGAGGTAAAAGTTTAATTAGTAATATGAATATCAATTTTAATAAAATGCTTTAGGTAATGTCAATCTTTAATGAAATACGATAGTGTCAATAGATCTATGAAAGTGTAATTTATTATAAATTAAACTTTTTTTTAGAGCACATGACACCCTGTGTCCCTCAAAAAAATGCGTCGGTCTTTCTACCAAAAACCCTGTCTAGCATACATACATGTATGTACTCACGTCTCGTAGCTCATGGAGTTGAGTAGTTTCTGTCTACCCCCACGGGATGAAGGCGTGGGTTTATGTATGTTATAATAATATAATGAATAAGTTATTGTTTTAAGTGAATCTACGATGTGATGTACAAATGAACTGTTGCAATAAATTAGATCGATGTTGTCTAAAGTGAGTTCTTTTTTTTTTACAAATCTATTGACCCGCTACGGCGCTTTCTCGGGTGCAATAGACGAATGAAGAAAATGACAAGTTTTCTTAGCAAAACCAAAAATAATCTTTCATACAAGCCTTGTCCTGATAATATTACGAACACAACGTTCTTCTGAGTTTTCCATGCTTAGGCAGAATCAAGTGGGCTATACAATTTACACAACGAATTTTTCAAGTAGGCGTGGATGACCAAATCCGAAACGATGAGGAATAGCGAAAAATACTCAAAGGAGTCTAAAGCCCGATTTTGATTTCTAGCCAGGAATCGAAGCCATTGTTTTGCAAAAAAAAGCACGCTGGATACCATTCAATAGTGTCGCGGATCAAATTCTGGGAAGTAATGACACAGCAAACTAAAGGAAAAAAATATTCAACTAGCTCGGGCAGGAAGGGAATCAACCCTCTCCTTGTGCGCATATCATCAGAACAGGGCAAGCTAAATAAAACCGTTAAAAATTCCGTGATCTTGATGTCCCGTGAAGTTAATGGTACCTACAAAACACTGCCTGTGTTGAATCAATCTTTTTCTTGTTTTGAAAATAATTGTGACTCGCATGGTGAAGTCTGGTAGACTTGTGTAATATCTGAAAGCACGCCATCTGTTATCAAGTAGATGTATCTAGTTTGGCTTTAACAACGCCATCTAGTGTCGAGTAGACGGACTAAAAATATAATTGGTAACTAATCCAATAGCTGGCAGCACTAGTATTAATTTTATCTTAGTTACTCTTTCAAATGTTTGAATACAACTTTACTTTCAGGTTTAGATACCTACACTACTTCTGCGATAAGATAACCTAATCTGTCCGCGGACGATTTATGATAAGCTTTTCCAAGCTTTTTATAAAGAATGGCAGAGTAAACGATTTTGTACAGAAAAACGGAAATGCTTTCCAGACATTATCTTATTCGACTTATATCGACTGGTCATATGGTGGTTGCCATATACAACAGCAACACCCACGGGGTATGACCCTCGATATTCTTCTATTTATTTAAGTAGCTTGTAATTTTCTTGTAACTTCATACTTAGATACCGATGATTGTGTGTTAGTGTTATTAATAGAAATACACGTCCAGGCGCCAGCATTTATGCTACCCGAAACTGTCAAATTTTGCCAATCAACCTTGAACATAGGTAGGAAATGCTTTGTCTATACGATTAAGTTGAAAATCTATTTAAAGAAATTTGACAGATTGTACTAGCTTGATGTGCTGGCGTCTGTACTATATCTACATAGAAGTAAGTTCCTCACATGATCACCTTCAACTTGTCATTAATTTATATGGCAGTAGATTCCTTGGCACATACGGAACCTTCAGATGTGGTACACAGATGTGCACTTGACCCTAAATACGTTAATGATGTGTGGGTTAGGTAGGTGGTACCTACATTATATTATGTACCTATGTAGGTTCTAAAATCTGATTAAATGTATAACCTTCTTCGAAGTTGGTTAAAAATAAATACATCTTTTTGAACTCTCCTCCGCGGTTATATCTATGTATTTTTTATTGGTATGGATATCTGGCTTATATTAATACGTTTTTTATTTATGTAACTATCTATTTTGTTTATGTACCGTCAAACCTTACAAGATTGCCCAACAGCTCTGAGTTTGCCCAGCTTTTCATAATTATTTAAAAATCCGCCAACATTTTTTAGTTGCGCATATTGAATAACTCTCTGCTTTTTGATCTCTCCTCCGGGGTTATAATACGTATAATATATATATATATATGTATTTTGTTATTGGTAAGGATTTCTGGCTTAAATATATAGGTTTTTTTATGTACCTATCTATTTTGTTTATTAAGGTACCAGATGAGTAAAAATTTGGTACCTAGCTAGTGTACCCACTATAACCACGAATAACTTCAATAACACGATATTACATTTTTATGTAGCCATAAAACGTAGTTATTAATTTAATGACGCTTAAATCCAAGAGTTGTTACAGCAGTAGGTACCTAGTACCTACCTACCTAGTAGGTACTCGTCTGCCCATATGTAGAGGATTCAGTAGGTAGCTGGTGTTGTGTTTATGACCATAAAAATGAAGGTCAACTTTACAATAACATCAAAATGTGAGTCCACAATAATTAAGGAATTTTCGATGCATTTTATTTTCCTTTTGCTCTGTTGTTGGAGTTATCTTTCGTAGGAGCGGGTCGGGAGTGTGCCTTCTCGCTCTTTCGCGTACAGTTCCCCGTCCCGCACCGCCCGCACAATATTCTCTTGCACCGCGCGCGAGCGGCTACCCCGCCTCCATGCCTCACCCAAATTTGTTTGTTTCCATTGTTCCACTTTGACTCTCGTTTTAAGATTTTTATTATTTATGGTTTTATCATTATGATCTGTAAAATCATTACTGAACTATAAGGATAATAATAAAGTTATATCAGTTTAGATTGTTAATAGTATGAGATCGTTCAGACTGGTCTTCAAGGGAATATTTTAAGTGTTCGGTACTTTTCTACCCATAAATATTA
The DNA here is from genome assembly GCA_947578425.1 of Eugnorisma glareosa. NCBI lineage: Eukaryota > Metazoa > Arthropoda > Insecta > Lepidoptera > Noctuidae > Eugnorisma > Eugnorisma glareosa. Next base: position 2,758,031 of record OX387968.1, read on the forward strand.
CCAGCAGGTGGCAAAATAATGAGTAACTTTTGAAGGTTGGAAAATATTGTCATGCGACCATAATTTTTGTAAGTCGGGATAAGTCCTGGTTGAAATTCCCTCAATCGAAAATTATTTTTAAATGAAATATATTCGAATCATTGAGACTAATTTTTTGATTTCCAAGCGTATTAACTTCATGTACATGTTTTCTTCAACCAACAAAAGACAATCTGTTATACAATCTTTAATCGCTGTAAATAAATTATTTATCACCATGAGAGCCTTTTAAATCTAATTTTGGAAGGTGCCACTTGTGTCAACCATTTATGATAAAAGATTAGGGTTTTAGTTATGTAGGTATTATGTAACAGTATTTGCACCAGTGCTAAAAATATAATGGTAAACAAACATCAATTTGGATGCACGTTTAATGGTACGACATTATTGTTGTAATGGACATGCGCCTGCTGATTCTCGGTAATCGTACAGTCGTAAACAGCCCGACGCGGCCTCGCGCTACGCTACGATGCCAATCACCAATCACACGCAAGCGTTGCTTGGTATCGCGCGATATCCGACCAATGAGCGCTCGACTTTATCACGCTACTTCTAAAAATAGCTTATCTGAGTCACTCAATAAAAGCAGTGGTTGTTTCTTAACAATGTTTAGAAACAAGTGGAACGTTGAGGGAGTCGGACGTGCGTTGCCGCATGTAAAAGTTTTGATATTCGCGCAGTGAGTTCAGTGATACCGAGTCGTTCGGTGCAAACACATGGTTCGACGCTTCCAACACGGCATGGAGACCACTTTCTATGACGAGCAGTATCCCCTCAGCGGACCTGTGGAGAACCTGAAGAGGCCCCTCACCTTGGACGTGGGGCGGGGCATCAAGCGGGCCCGGATCGGCGGGGCGCCGGTCCTCTCCTCGCCAGACCTGCAGATGCTGAAGCTCGGCTCCCCGGAGCTCGAGAAGCTGATCATACAGAACGGTATGATAACAACGGCGACTCCTACACCCGGAGCGCCAGTGTTATTCCCGGCCAGTATCGCGCCGACGGAGGAACAAGAAATGTACGCGCGGCCGTTCGTTGAGGCGCTAGACAAGCTACACCACTCTGACCCGACGCCGCAGCAGATCGGAATCGGACGCGTCGTCGACAGGCGAGTGTACGCTGACCTGGACAGGCCGCTTGACCGCTACCCCACACCGGTGGTCAAGGACGAGCCGCAGACAGTTCCCAGTGCTGCGAGTTCGCCACCCCTGTCTCCCATAGACATGGATACACAAGAGAGAATCAAATTGGAACGCAAAAGGCAAAGAAATCGGGTGGCTGCATCCAAGTGCAGACGACGCAAACTGGAGCGCATCTCCAAGCTGGAGGACAAGGTGAAGATCCTGAAGGGCGAGAACGTGGAGCTGGCGCAGATGGTGGTGAAGCTAAAGGAGCACGTGCACCGGCTTAAGGAGCAGGTGCTGGAGCACGCCAACGGCGGCTGCCACATCGACTCGCACTTCTGATCGGGCCGTCGCCGCCGCTCCACCACATTCCATGCTAGTCGCGCCCGGTAGGACGCAGCATACAAAGCGATTTGTGATCTTAATTTTACTGTGTAATATATAGTTAATGAACACTAGTGTATAAGGTGTTGACGCTACGTTAAGGATGCTGTGGATGTATCGTTAAGTTTGAGAGATTAGGTTGCCAGTGATGTGTGCAGGCAGAACCTCCGCTCGGGTGAGCTGATTCCAGGACGTTTGTTGTTTGTGAAACGGTTATGTTACGGACGGTCCACTTAGCGAGGGATGTACTTAGTGCGAGTCACAACTGCAAAAAGCTTTAGCTTCCATTGTAAGTTGCAGAGCTAATATTTTCCTTAAATCAGTATTGCGTTGTCTCATTTAGAATAGTGTAGAAACTAGAAAGGATAATCGTGCGACGTCATTCGTTTGCAGACTGACTGAACGAGGTTGAGGCGGCGTTGCCAGTTTTACGGCGAATTTCCCGTTTCAGCGATGTTGCCGCACATGCCTCGCTGAATCGGGGATTTCCATTGTTCATTGTGTCCCGGCCATTGTGTATATTTTTTCTGTCCAGTAGAATCTTATTATAATAATTAGTTTACATTTCGGACGTTATTTATTACGAAACGCAGCCGGTGCGAAAGAGATAGTGTAGCTAGGAGTGGCAACGGCGCATCAGGCCGAGTCACGAGCGGATGTTCTGCTAATTAAAATTCCGCCTGCGCCGCCCTCGCGGAATGGCGGCCATGTGTTCAACACTCGGACGTTCCGAATCACGTTTTGTTGCACAAGGTTAACTTTTTGAACGCGACAACGGCGTTTTAACGCCGCCGCCGTGGACTGGAACGTCTTTGTTCGCTTCGCTTGATTATTTCGAGACAAATGAAGTGCTTGTGTGGGAGACTGATCGAATGCAAGTGAGGAGTGCCTTGTATGAGCTGTACTACGTTTGAGCAAGAGCGTGGATAGCGCAAATATTTTCTCTGTTTTGAAAGATGATTCTCGGAACTGACCCGGTGCTCTGTAGAGGACGCGACTTTTGTAATGTGAAGCCGTCCGATTAAAATTATTAGTTGTGGACGTATAGAAGTGATTCGTAATGAGCAAATGTTTGACATGTGAAATTGTGAACGATGCGAGTGAATGCGTGATGGAAGTATTTATTAGTGAGAATGTTTATTTTATAGGATGAAGTAGCAATCTCGAGTGCCTACGCTTTGTAAACTAAAGCCTATACCTATGTTTTTAATTGTTTTTGTTACCATTAATGTGCTACAGTAAATTGTTCTGTACCATTGTCTTCTATAGGTTATTGTAAGTAATGATAAAACCAATTAACAAGTTGAATTGTTATATAGACTATAAAAGGTGAATGGGTGGCGTAGTAATGAACTGAAAGAAATTTGTTCTGTAAACTGTAAAGAACGCACCCGACGCCTATTTGTATTATTTTTATACAAAAGAAATTGTCAGAATGTTAACAGTAATGTGTAAGTTTATAAAAGATATGGAAACAGTTATACTAAAATAATATATTTCTATGAATTTAACAAAGAATATTGTTTTATACGAAGTATCATATTGTATGATAAAATTGAAAGAGAAAATAAATTATGAAGATTATTATACCATTTACTCCTTGATTTCATTTGAATTCCCCAGAAAACCAGCCATCATTTAATAAAAGAACTGATCCAAAAATCTAAACACCCTTAAGTTTAATCTTTGAGACAGTTCTTTGTAGTTTCAATTAGACACATTTCAAAGCAGCAAGAACTTCAAACAGTTTTGCAGCGTACATTAACAATAATTCAAAACAAAAACAATGATATGGCACATTCAAATTATGTAAATAAATAATGACAAAGGAGCTAACAACAAATGTCATTACATAACATAGTAACTACATAAGGTAATGAGCAATTGAAGCAGGAAAAGAACACTGTAATACAATTCGACATTGAAGAACGAGACCAACAGCTGTTACATGATGAGATTACTTCATAGCAAATCAATGTCTTAAGAACTGCTATCTAATCTGTAGACGTATTTCCTCGAGTAAGTTCGTACACTCAGTTGACCTGGGAAATGGCTCCTTTTCCCGTGTATTTGAAATGTTTATTTTTCCTTTTGCTCGAAGAACACGCCTCCTTCTAAAATAAAAATACTCTTTCTGCGAATTTTCAAATGTAAGTATTGTAAAAAAAGGAAGCTGCAATAAATTACTGACTAAACATTTTGTCACTAAAATACATTTTGTGAAGATCAACAGTAATTTTTCCTAAATGTAAACAACCGATAAACCCGACTGAAGTGCAATTTTATGTCAAAATATACACTTTGGTAGCTATGTACATGCTCGTTACTAACCTATACCGGTGAATGAACGAAATAAGACTTTATTTATTAGTCAATGAGTCGATATTCGTGTTATGAAACAAACGAAGGTCAAAGGAATCCATGCCAACGATATCTCGCCGAACGGATGTCCGATTTTTGTGGCAAAAACACCAGATGACTTTGGAGTTGGGGTAAACTTGTTCGGCCAAAGCGAAAAAGAAGAAGATTAAATATTGTAACACGCTACTGCTTCTATAATAGCGTACTGGCCTCACCATTGTCCGATGAGGCTAGAACACTTTATTATATTATCATTAAGGTTATAAGGTTGCGGGTAGGCTAGTTTAGTATAGGTACATATTTGTAATTTAATTGTATGCAATCATCGGGGTGACATATTCTTCATAGAAAAAACCCCGTAAATAAATAAAGATTTAAAAAAAAAAACACGCTACTGCGTCACCACATCGCTGGAATTAGCAGTGGGCGGCACTTGAACTGAAAAATTACATTTATGATATGTTTCAGGCCTACATTTTGATATGGAGGCAGCAAGAGTGAATAAAATGGTTCGATGACAGTTATTCTTATTACAATTAAATTGATTACTTTTCCCGCCAGGCGTAGACGTGCAATTTAAGGTTTAGAAGGTCGAGTATAATGGTTGTGTTCAGAATATTCCCAATTTTCTGAGCAGTAGGAACACATTCCGTCCAGTTCCGGGGGCGGCAAATCACGGTCATTTATTATATGGGTCAGTATGCTGTTAACATGAACATTAGCCACAGAAGCCTACGCATTGTTCTCGTTAAAACATCGCAATATTTACTAACATCACCGTGTTTATACGGACTGTTGTTAAAACACTTATATATTTATGATTCGATGTTTTTCATACGACGATCATGTTGACTGATTGCGCTGCGTTTGCCTATTCATTTCGTTCGCCGAAAATAACCTGCGAGCGTGTTGAATTATCAATATTTTATGTTTATATCAACAATTACAAAAATGCTCTTGTCGCTAAAGTATTAATTATAAATTGCGCATTTTCAGCAATTACATTTGGTGTGGCAAGTATTTCAGTAGTCTTGCATTTACGATAGACGGTCCCAAAATCTGTAATGGATAAGAGCTCTCAAGTTTTTTGGCTGATCTATTCACGTATCCATTACCTGTCGATACAGTTTGAATTATTCTGATACTAAGTCAATTATTCAAGCATTTAACGATCCTATAAACTACTGTTTACACAGACTTGGCAGCCGTCACAGTGCAAGTTGGACACATTATTATGATATTTTATCAAAATGTATATCTCTACGAAGACATTTATGATTATAGTAAAATTACATTATATGTAGACGCTGGGTAGAGAACTATTTAATATGAATATGTAATTTGTGTAGCCTTGACTCTCCCTGCAACCCATTCCAGTAAGAAAATTCTGCAAGATAATCAAAAACATTCTTATGTCTATGAAATTTAAATGTCGATTTTCGTTGCAAAGCTTTTTAATATTTGGAATAGTTCCAAAGAAAACACCGTGTGCGGTCGTTTGCCCTCGGCAACGCTTCTGACTCACGTAAAAGAAAAGAAAAATAGTCGAAAACTATTGTGTGTTCGTTACAAGGATATTAATGTTACAAAGAGGACAATGTCAACGTTGGAATACAGTTCATTGGGTTCCACGAAGAGTGTTGTTAACTTGTTAAATGGTTAAATGGGTGGTTAAATGGTTTCAGGGTTTCGAGCAGCACCAAGCTATTGTGTGGCTCACTAAAACTTTGCTAAAATATCTAAACGAGTTAGAAAATGTTCTAAAATAATTTATCGGTACGCGAGCTACGTCTTTCTCAGAAATTATGCATTGAATTTTAATTTGACAATAGAAAGCTAAATTGCTGCCAATTTGTGCGACCTTATATACTCCAAGAAGCCGATTGTATTTCTAGTGACATTTAAAGGAAATTCGGCATTTGGCTGGTCGCAGAGGCAATTTCTGCGAAAGTCCCCCTTGGCTTTTAATTTTAACCCGCGGGTCACCTTCAACTCGGCGACATGTTGTGCGCGCAGGTGCGCCCTCTGCTGGGCTCATATTCGATACAGATCGAAAATCGGTTGGCGAGCCTCCAACCACCGCACGTGCCGTGATGCGTGTAGCTACCACGCGTGATTATTTCGTAGACTGATCCTGTGGTTTTTAAGAAAAAGCCTGTTACGTATCACAAAAATATCTTTAGAAAAAAATCTAGTTACATAATTCAATAAAAAAAAAATCGATATCAAATCTGCTAATCTTTCTCGTACTGAAAAAATGTGAAGCTGTTATCAAATACGACTATCTAGCTCTCACGGATATACAGCAGTCGGTCTCTCTGGCATCCCTTTCTGAATCACAGCCGTGACGGTCGTAATCTGACCTTGTCCTACTGACATCCTGTCAAGCACCAACTAGATAAAATTATACACTCGAAGCTTCGACAATAAAGTACAAAACAACATTACAATCTGCGCTGCAATCAGTATTCCTATTGTGTAACATAAAATTAAACTCATTTCAGTATCTGTTTACTTTTAAATAGTTTATTTTAAAGGAAAACAAATAAATAACGCCACAAAAATCTGTCAACATCTGTCACCCTGTATAAATGAGAGAACAAGGAAAGTCCTGTTAAATCAGAAATGATGGTGAGTCTATCCTCGGCCCGCAGACTATAAATCAGGTAGATTCATTGCACCATTGTGTCGTGTCTCCAAACTGTCTAATAATAAATAGATTATGCAATTTAATAGATTTACCGCCTACGCCTTTTATTTTTGTAACAGAAAAATACATAGGTAGCCGGTAGATCTATACAAGAGAAAAATGGTCGCTGACGCAAGATTTTCATCACTGATGGAAATGTTCTTTATTTTTATTCATGTATGAACGTGGACGAGGCAAAAAGAGTACCTATGTAAGGATTGTAGCAGGTGGAGTTAAGTGATTTTTGCCTACCCCTATGGTAAAAAGGCGTGAGTTTATGTGTATATGTATGTTTATTTTTATTATTCAACAAGTAGGGAAATCTTTCATTGCTGTGTGACATGTCATCGTGATTAAGGGGGTTACTATGACGTCATTTAAAGCAGGAGTAATTCCAGTGTGGGAAAGAGACAGCTATTCAGATCGTCTAGCGCCATCTCTTTATCACACTGGAATTATTCCTGCTATATGACGTCATGGCAGGCCACCAGACATTCAAGTGAATTTCGATGTTTTTTTTTAAATCTGGGGCTCGTAATTGTAAAGGCTCGAATCAATTACATCTGCCAATAATTGGAAGATGGAGTACGTTATGGGGGCTATCGCGTGTGAATTCACCGCTAGAGGCGCTAGTGTAGCGCGAGGGCACTGAAATGTCAGATGTCATAGAAAATTCACGCGTTGCGTGCTTTTTTATCACGTATTTTTACTAATATTCACAATTGTGGTTTAGATTGAGCTATCCCTGATTAATTATGACTTGAAGATTTTAAGTAGCTACTGATCTTATTAATTAGTACTTGGAGGTAACATTATTTTTTAATGTTTCATGCTTGCTAATTTTAGGGAGAATATTGTAAATAAATTATCTGAAGTTTACACTATATTGTTATACGTATTAAAATAAACTTTTTATGAAGTTATTGGTACTTTTAAGTATAAAATAGAATTATTGACATGACAATAAGCGACAGTGGCGCCATCTGGTGAGCTCAAAAACGATAGCCCCCATTGATTAGGTTAGGTTATGTTAGTTATAAGTAAATAACTTATTAATCATAATTATTATAATTAAAAAGTTATATAAAACATTAGAAGAACTAAACACAATTCAGATGTAAACCTTCCTCGTAATTATTTTCTCTACAAATTGGATTTAATTAAGTAAGGAGCGAGGATCAAGGAAGGATCTATTTGCACGTGTTTAAAATTGGAACCATCTGGTTTTCCCAATACAGTTTCACAAATGTCCACCAAAAGCGCCCTCTGACAACGACACTTCGACGCAAAAATATTACGGGACTGTATACGAATTATGGTAATGTTACGTCCCAGAACAGCGATTAGGCTGAATGCAGAAATGACTTGCAGATTAAGAAGTTACCTAATCACCAGCCTTTGTTCTTATTGTAGGGTAAGCTGATCAATAGGTGAGCCGACAATAGCCGATGATTAACGTTCCGTATAACGACTTGAATGACTCTTTCGTGAAATAGTAATTTATTGGGATTTTAACATAAAGGGTTGTATTGATTTTATTGATTGTAATTTTATAAATATGTTTTACGGTCGCGAATCATATTTTGTTCAACATACTGCCTGACACTAACCGGCAAATTGCAAAAAAAAGTAATAAAACAGCAACTTAGAATCTTATTTGTTAGTACTTGATGGTACAATGATTTTTAAATGTTTATGCTTGCTAATTTTAGGGAGAATATTATAAAAAATATGTACCTAAAGTTTACACTTTAATGTTATTATTCGTAATAAAATAAACTTTTTATGAAGTTATTGGTACTCTAAAGAATAAAATAGAATTATTGACAGGGCCTTACTCGACAGTGGCGCCATCTGGTGAGCTCAAAAACGATAGCCCTCATTCAATTGATTGCCCATTATCGTCTCCAGATTACAAGAAGTATTTATATACTTATTTACGTTGAACAGTTTCTTAGAAACTGAATTTCTGCTACCTACTTACTGTTAATTTTTCGCTCTATCTAGTTTTGCAAGTATAACTACCAGGTGGCGATTGATAGATGACTCTGCCCTGGAGTGTAAATTAAATGTGCTGTTGCCCCACAAACGATGGGACACTTGACATCGTGTCCTGTCTGTCCTGTTGTTTGCTTATCACAGAAGGTGATGGGCGCTACTGAATGTGCCAAACTCGTCGCAATATTTTGGGCTGAATCAAACTACTTGTAAGTACTATTTATTCTGTGATATAACTACAGAGCATGAGGTCCCGTGTTCGAGTTAGTAAGTGGCGAAATGTGGCTGGGATTTAGGCAATGGTACTATAAATAAAAAGAGGAAGATATCGCACTAGCGCGCGCAAATTGTTGCAGGCAAATTCAGACAATTGTCGTAATTTAAGCAGACACTTCAAGCGCAATAGCTATCTCTTTCTGTATCATAATTTCCGTCTTATCTATCGCAGTCGTAACAACACAATGATATTTGAACGCCGCTCAGTATAAACGTAGCGTATCTTTCTTCATTCTTCATCATCATCATTCTCCTGCCCTTATGCCAACTTATTTGTGGTCGGCGCAGCGTCTTCTTCTTCCATACTTCTCTATTACTCGTGATCTCAGCAGTCACCTCCTTTCTAGCCATATCATCCTTCACAGAGTCCGTCCGTCGTTTCTTTGGTCTTCTTCTACTCTTATAGCCATCTACATTCATACTCAAACATTTTCCTCACTACATTCTCCTCATTCCTCCGCACCACATGCCCATACCACGAGAAACGATTACCACCCAACTTTTCAGTCACCGGCGCCACTTTCAGTTCACTCTTAATTTCAATCTCTAAGCACTGGATAAAAATAAATATTTAGATACATTAAAGTGACTGCAGTCTCTAATGAGAACAATTATCATCACCATCTGGAGGTTTACTATTACGTCATAAAGCAGGAGTAATTCCAGTGTGGGAAAGAGACAGCTATACGAGTCGTCTAGCGCCATCTCTTTCCCACACTGGAATTTATCCTTCTTTAAGACGTCCTATTAATCCCCAGATCTTCAATCTCCAAGGACATTTCTTTATTTCAGTAACTACTTTTTTCAAACAAATAACCCCTCAATACAGTTAAGTTGCTTTAACTCGTTTTATAGTCCGTTCTAACTTCACCTCATTAATTAATTAAAAGCTACTGTTAGTCGTTAATTAGGTCATTTTAACACTGTCAATTTGGACACTTTGGGGTTTAACAAGAGTAATTTGTTAACAATTCATTGTGTGGCTTACTAACAGCTGGTACTTGAATGAAATAGAAATATTTATACCTACATCAAAACCTAGAACACAATAGAAAAACAATGACGTTTATTTGGTATATATTATTATGTTGGGGTCGGCTAACTGTCTGACCTAACGCAGTTGAATAGATATAAACCATTATTTTAAATGAAACGTCTGCCTGTCTGACTACCAGACCTCAGAGGCTAAGATTGGTTGTTGGACATGACATCAAGCCTGTAATCCTCGAGGGGCTAGGCAGAGGTGTACACCCACATTTTGCCAGGTATGTCTAAGTCCCATGTTATAGGCGGCGAGCCTATTATCATCAACCAGATTCCGTGGCTGCTACTGAGAAATTCCTGATGGAAACACCCAATAACACTTTGCTCGGCCTGGGGATCGAACCAAGGACCTCATGCTCAACAGTCGCGCTTACGACCACTAGCCAGTGGTTATTAGACATTCGGGCTTATTGCTACGACAAACCAGACTTCGACTTAGCGTAAACTTCTGTCCGTCTTAGAGCGTTTTGTCTCAACAAATTTTACCGTTAGTTTCTTTTCAAAACAAACGTATAATAAAGGACACAAAACAACAAAGCAGTTCGATATAAAAGCCGTTGTGTACAGTCGCGGCCACTTTCTATGGATTTCACAAGTTGTGCAAGCGACAAGCGCGGAAGCTCCCCGTTATAGTCCTGGCACACTTTCCACACTTGTTCGGAACTGTACCCGGCACCCACTGCTGTACATTGTAGCCATAAGGTACCCTCCGAGTTTCCAATAAGGAGTTTAACATTTAATGGCTGTAATTTCTTGGATACTAGCTTTGGCTCGTGGCTTCGCTCGTGTTGATGTGGGTAATTATGCCACGGGGACGTATACTATCGGTATATTAAGTATCCTATGTCGTAAGCTAGGTAGTGGTATATCTGTGTGCCTTTTATCGAAATCGTTCAGCCATAGAGGCGTGAAGGCGTGACAAATAAACAAACTCTCCATAACATCATGTCTGTAATGCCCGAAGGGTTAGGTAGAGGTGTACCCATAGATATAATAAACATTATTATTATTTCTGTAGGTGTACCTAGCAGTACACCCACATTTCGCCCGGTATGTTCAAGTTCCATATTGTAATAGGCCAATGCCCGACCTGGGAACCGAAGCCAGGACCTTCTTGCTCAGCAGTTGCGCTTGCGAGCACTAGACCAGCGAGGCAGTCTCTTTCACAGTTATAATAATTTATTAATTAGGACCTATGTGAGGGCACTAATCAAAATACCCGGATCTTTATTCTTTATGCCCCCCCCCCCACTACTTATACATAATAGGCGAACCGTGGATGTATACCTACTTACTTACACCCTGACCATTATTCGAAAGACACGTCGGTGGCGCCATAATACATTATCTTAGGGTGGATGCGCAAGAGTAGCCCGCGAAATTTAAAATTTCTTACGTTTATTGCAATTTGCAGATCAGTGAAAATATGAATCGCGCCAGAAACACATATGGAGTTACAGAATTATAATCATTCAAATCATAAATACAGCCTTCCAAATTCATATAATCCCATTCAATGGCTATTTCATGAAAAAGTCACTCTTTGGGATTATATGAACTTGGAGGGTTGTATTGATGATTTGAGTGATTATAATTCCGTAACTCCATGCGTGTTACTGGCGCGATTCATATTTTCATCAATATATCATAATAGTATGGTCGTTTCTTTAAACCTGACAACGTATATGCAAAATTTCAGGATGATCGGTTCAGTGGTTTAGGCGTGAAAAGGTAAAAAACGAACAAACAAACTTACTTTGGCATTTATTATAATACCTATTAGTTAGGAAGGTATGATAGTGAGGAGCTCGTGGCAAAATAATAACAGCCGCTTGGGTCTCTGGTCTTTAGGTTAAGCTATGCTTGCCTAGGTTGGTCTGTAGATGGGTGACCGCCCATTACATACCGAGTTTCCTCCGTGCCTCGGAAAGCACATTAAGCCGTTGGTCCCGGCTGTGAGCTGTAGATCTTTAAAAGTCGTTACAGGTAGTCAGTGGCCCAAAAGGTCTGACTACCAGACTAACCAATGGGTATCGTATTACCCAGTACTAACTGGGTTGCGAGGTCAGATAGGCAGTCGCTCCATGTAAAATACTGGTATTCAGCTGCATCCGGTTAGACTGGAAGCCGACCCCAACTTAGTTGGGAAAAGGCTAGGCAGATGATGATGTTTAAGATATAAGTAAGATATTTTATGTTAGGATTATGCACTTCGCCATTTTATTTTACCTTTATTATGTTATGATTAAATGATGTTTTAAATAACCTACGTGCTTTGATTAGGCTCTCTCACTTATCAAGCAATGAGTCATCAATACAACTTGAGTTTTCAAAACAGTTTGTTACAATAACTATTTCCTACTTCTCAAAGTCCTTACTAGTTTGAAGTACATAGTCTATTTAAATTCATGTTTCCAATTGACATACGTTTCGCTTAAACAAATATTAACTTTATTTAAGTGTTAATTAAGTTGGTTTTAGAATGACTATCACTAATGAAAGACACAAAGAATTGTTGAATTTGTTGCGCAAACTGAACCTTATGAAAGTTAACATATCATCACGCTTGCAATCCCTGAGGAATTAGACATATTTAACCTAGTTTGGACCAATATTTTGCCAGTTATATTTTAGTCCCATGAGTAAGGGGACAAGCCTATGACCAGCAACCAGGGATAACACTACTTGTACTTATTATTCTGTGATAATGAAAATACGAAGATACGATTGTACACATGTGTATTTGTTTACGTTTTTGGAAACTATATTGCGAACTTAGTTTACCTAACAACATTACTACATATTAGTGTTATCATAATCATAACGATTGCTCCACAGTACCGCAGCGCAGGTGTTGCAGTGTACCTGGTACTTATGGTTATGGGTAGGTCCTCGAGTAGTGCACAGCGCAGTACCTTATTTGTACTATGTAGCCGCGGGAAACACCGCAGGAAATGCTTTGTTTAAATAACTTCATAGGTATTTATTGCACCATATTGTTCAGAGCCGTAATGTGTTTTACGATTCCGTACCCTTGTCCCCTGTCTGTCTGTCTGGCTGTCTGTCACCAGGCTGTATCTCACGAACCGTGATAGCTAGACAGTTGAAATTTTCACAGATGATGTATTTCTGTCGCCGCTATAACAACAAATACTAAAAACAGAATAAAATAAATATTTAAGAGGGGCTCCAATACAACAAACGTGATTTTGTTTTTGATAATGGTACGGAACCCTGCGTGCGCGAGTTCGAATCGCAAGTGGCCGGTTTAACATAAAAGAAATCGCTGTCCTCTTTGGTCTAGTGGTAGCAAACGCTATCTACTAATGAGCAAGAGCTCTTAGGTTCATTCCCAGGTCGGCCATAGTGCTATTGGGTTTTCCTTCAGGAATTTCTCAGTAGCAGCCACGGAGTCAGGACTTAAGCATAACTGACGAAATGTAGGTGTTCTATTAAGGTAGTACACTTCTGCCTAGTCCTTCAGGGATTATAGGCGTGATGTTCTGTAAAAAAATTTATGCTATAATTAAATGAAGGTTCCTGATATATAATGTGGTGCAAACTAGGTACTATTGCCAGTAAATTGGTTGATATTTGCTTTGCCTTAAGATTTTGGTGTAAAACGACTACAACGTATAATATGTAATTAGTTTAATTTGGGTTTTTCAAAGTAGTAAAGTTTTCTACATTTTCCCTGAACTGGTAAGAGGAAGTAAATAAAGGTTCACGATTTCCTGTACCATTATACAATTCATTTTTTACTTCAGTATTACATTTTCTCAGTTAAGATGTAAGTTAAACCTAGTAATAGTAAGTTAAACCTAGAAAAATACCTACCCAATTTACCTAATGGCTTTTCAGTTTACAGCCTGTAATTTTGCCATAGGTAAAAGCACACGGTTAACATACATACAAATAAAATATATTTTACCATTGCCACACGACAAAGTTAAAAAAAAAACATCTCGGTTCTTGTATCCCTCGCTCCGCTCAGGATTCTACTCTAGAATCCTTTGCTGCTCTCGGGATCCAACTTAGCCCTCGAATTAAATTCCCTTTTTTTCACTTGTTGTATAATCTACCATTATAAATAAAGTACATAGTAACAAAATGTATTCCTTCTTTCTTTTATTTTTCTTTAAAAAAAAAAAATGTTGCCGCACACTAGAAATGTCTCCTGTATCATGGGTGCGTTTACAAACATTTAAACTTACATACACAAACAGCCGGACCCGGAACAACTATCTGTAGGCCGATATCGGCCGGGGATCGAACCGGCGACACGCAACGCAGCAGTCAACCGCTCAGCCACTGCGCCAACCGTGCCGTCAAACTACTTAACTACTTAATTATACGTTCTCACTAATTTTAATCGAGGCTTTATGTAATTTCAACTGTATGTGCTAAGCCCAGCATTGAAAACCTTATAGGTAGTGTAATAATATTTAGGCATTCATTTATGTGTCTGCTAGTGTTAGTGAAAGCGGTAGTATTAAACTGTCTATTAGCCACAAAACTAAGAAACCGTAACGAAACAAAGCGAACAACTAATTACACTTCCTACTACATTTATTATAATTATAAATTATGTAGGTAGCGTATTGTAATAGAAAATACAATTTATACAAAGAGGTGTTTGTACTTTGGTCTGACACAACAAACCTTTGTGAAATATGGCAATGAAAATAACGTTCATTGTTGGATTGATAGAAATGCAAAATTAGTAATGGTTGGTAATATAATAGACAATAGATTTACAAGAAAAATCACAGAATACTGGCGCTCATAAAAACAACCAAAAACATGCCAATTCAACAAAAAAAAAAAGATACAAAACTCGTTTCCAACATCGAATGTATTTAAAACAAATTTTAATAAAATAATCGAGGTCCTTTGTTCTTGCGGACAAAGAGACGTGCGCGCGCGCACGTATATATGTGTGCAAATGTACACGTGCTTAATGTGGACACGCCTACCAGCAGACGACATTGAAGTGTGATGAAATCGTACTACTAATAAAGAAACTAATTGCTACATGGAAGATTTTTCAATCCATGAATGGGTCGAGGAAAAACGTGTATAAATTGAATTTACTTTTTGTTATTGAATGAATTGAAAAGATTTCTACTACCTTTATTACTTGTTATAGAGAATCAACACACTACAGAGGGTATTAGAAGCAAATAATGTCATGGAAAACTGTGATCTTATGTCTTAGTGAGGTTATGGAGCAAATTATGTCGACCAGTTTGACTTAAGAGTTACACTTCGACCAACACCAACCAGTTGGTTAATAAAGTTCGCTTTGCAGAATTGCAGCGTCAATCATAAGAATATTTAAATGTCTTATTAATTTAAAACCTCTATTCTATATCATCATTCTCTTGTCTTTATCCCAATTCATTCCTGGTCGGCGCAGCATGTCTTCTTCCATACTTCTCTATTACTCGTAATCTCATCAGACACCTCATTTCTTGCCATAGCCTTCTTCTATATCAACGTATGGAAAAAAAAATGGACAAGTTTTCATGGCCCATTTTGACTGCAAAAGAATTCAAATAAAAGATGGTTTTATTAGTAGCTGGGCCCAGTCGCGTGTATAATTTACATGAATGGTATCTGTGTCTATAAAACAAATGTATTGCGGCTCAAAGGTCAATAACATCGATTGCTTTTATTTTTAACTGTTCACAGTAGGCGCCGTCGCTAAAAATAAAAGAATAGCGATACTATTCGATTCAGTACCATTCTTCTTCTTCTTCCTCACATCTCGCTAATTTCTAGGTTTGCATATAAATCTTAATTAATAATATTATAAAGAGGTAAAGTTTGTGAGGTTGTAGGGAGGTGTCGCTGGATCAACTGAACCGATTTTGAAAATTGTTTCACTGATAGGAAGCTACATTACCCCCAAGTGCTATATTTACAACGTGCCCGTGGGATAATTTCCGTCCAAAACACGAGCGAAGCTGCGGGCAATAGTGAGTTGATAATAAATGGATATTTGTGGTCCTAATTTCAGGCCAAAGGGCATTCAGTTCAAAGATTGTAGTGCGTAAACTGTGCCCTGTGATAGGATAAGTCTGTACTCTGAACCGAATCCACCATGAACTTTTGATACATATTAAGTAAGGGCTTCATAATAAACACATTTGGAAATTATATCGAGGTGGTGTTCTCTTATTCACCTGGCTGGGCAGACGGGCCTGTCATTGCAGGATTTCTTATTGGAAAAGAGGTCGCCTGTTCATTACAGATCCGACAGTTGTGCCAGTATCTTTGTCTAATAGGTAGGTTCAATGCTGGCACCATAGCAGCATTTTGTATGTAAATGTTTGTATTGACAATGTAAATTCTTTGGCAGGGTTTCAACCTGCATTCCGATCTAAGAGCCTCCACAAGGTTCTGAAGCGGAAGTACCTATAGCAATAATTTTGAAAGCTTAGGACATACTTACCTACTCATTTTCTTTAATTTTAGGCTCTTGATCACAGTTTACATGGGTTGAACGCGTTCGGTTTTAATTCGATGAAAATCTCCCGTTCCTTGATCAGCCAGCAAAACCCGAAGGTTTAGGGTCTAATTACTATTACAATTTTGGAATAGTAAAATGTATTGGAATGTCGAAAACTTTATGTCAATCCTACTTAATAGAGTTGAGAGTCGTTTTATGCATTCGAAACTCTTCGAAACAATTGCCACTTGTCTAATTCGTCAGATTAATTAGGTACGTCAAACCTAAAACAACGTTCAGTCAACATTATACGCTAGGCTGAGGCCAACCGACCATATTTTTTGAGCTCCGAGTCGTGGAATTTATGCTACGAATTTAGTATGAAACCGAATGCAGCGTAAATTCCCCGACTCACAGCTCAAAAAATCTCAAAAACACTCGTTTGGCCTCACCCTAAATCTGGAAAAGTTACCAAATTCGTTAACGTTTTCCATCACATTTCTTACATTATACAGGTGTGACTTTCACATGACAGATATGGACCATCCTTTGGGTGAATGTACAATAACCCCAGCTACGGATATGGGTACTTAGATAGGTTACAGTAATTCGATTTAATATTAAAGCAAAAACTCAATTCTCGTGTCTAACTATAACCTCGTAACGATCAAATTGTTTACTATTTTAGGAGCAGTGTCCTTCACGGCAGCTTCCTATTATTTAGAGCCTCTACCGAAACAAGTCGGCGTTAATTATAGTGTATGTACTAGGTTCCGCCCGCGACTGCGCCGGCGTATAATATTTTTTTTTTTAAGTTAATGGTAATGGTACTATACCTTCGCGCAAATGCAAGCATTATGTTGACAAAGTTTTATTGCAATCGGATGAACAGTATGGCAGCGCATAAAATACGAACATTTTAACTAGGTAACATAATTTTTATATAATAGACTAGCTGTACCTACCCGAGTTTACCCGAAATGCGTTGCATTGCAATTCAACGTAATTATATAGATTTTTTGTGCTAAGAACATTCGGTCCTTCTGTGTACGCCTGCGTACATAGAAGGACCCACCAAAGTTTCATCACAACCAGATTAGTGGTTTAGGAACGCATAGAGGACAACATACAAATTTTCGTTTTATTTTAGTATAGAAGACATTTGTGTATGTAAATGTAAACAAACCGTGTAGATGTTATGTTACCTGTCTAATTATAAGTTTGGTCATACAATAGGCACGTGATTCTGAGGCCCAGGATCCACCAGAGAGGAGACCCGGCGGCGTAAACAAATGTTACGATGCGATGGTAGATGAAATGCCGTTGGATCTGCAATGTTCGGTTCAGCGCTGACAGTTGAAAATCATACAGCAAACTCAATGTCCCTTACTACATTCCTCCATCATCGATTAGTGACAGTTTTAGAGGTTCAGAACTATTTCGAGTTCATGTGTTACCATTAGTGACAACCGGGCCTTGAAGTAGTCCATAAGGTTATTTTATAGCCATTTCCACTTTCTTCGTGGGCCGTGGGTAATTCATGTTCGGCTGGGATCTGAAAGCTGATCACCACGATATCGATACCCGGAATTCAGTCGCAGAGCACTGAACAAAACTGGAAATCAAATCTTCCTTGCATGCAAGCTATTGAAAGGCTCAGGCTTCCTAATGGTTTGGCTAGGGAAAAGTGATGGAACAAAGGCTCCATTCCCCAGCACCAACCCTGATTGATGTTGAACTAGAATAATCAGAATCAGTCTATCTGCTCATAGTTTACAATTATGTCTAGATATCACCAAAGTTTACCCTATGTCTTAAGGTTATGATAGCCGCGCGCCGTACAAAGTAAATATTTTGCACATTTTTCAATGCCGTCGCGCCTTAGTTAATATTGGTCTTAATCGTGTGATCTGAAAAAAAATTGATTCGTTCGATAACACGACTCGGATGTGTTCGGTTCTGTCAATAAATGATCACCGAGATACGAGTACGGGATAATTCTCTGATTTCATTTCATTTCTTGTGTGAGCCTCACAAAAATGGATCGATGTCTTGCCGGACATTTACCTAGTAAGTAGTTGTCTAGTAAGTATTTTAGTTGGCAGTTTTATTTGATCGCATAACTAGCCTACTCTTACACATTTATAAAGTTTATTTATACCTACTAACTTCTAACCATAAGACTAAAATCAGTTTTCCGAAATTACTCACAAACAAAACATAGGTACATAAAAGTTCGGTACCTTATTTTAAAATTAGCAATCGTTTTCAATTCAGTGCTTTTATTATTATTGAAAGCAAATAATGCTCAATTTCTTATAAAAAAGATAGTGCAAGCATGAATGGTTGTTAATAACCTACTTACAACAAGTTGCAAGCTACAGGACTACGTGACCAGAGGAACGAAGCGGTTTTTCCAACTGCGTTGTTTGAACCGACTGAATGCTTATAGCCTGTCGAGTTCTAATCGAAACGTAATAGCATACCTAGATGGTTGATGTTTCATCATTCGATAAATTTATTGTTGTTTTGGTATTCTTGAAAACTAATATTCATTTCTGGGTAATACATTGTGTTTACTTTTGTTTGTAATTTTCACAGTATTTTGGTTTTCTTGAAAACTAATCTTGATTTCTGGGTAGTGATATGTTAAGCAGTTGTTCCCGACTTCGTTTGCTTACAAACATTGTTTTTTTTTTTAATACACATCTAGCTATAAAACATTTTAAAACTTGACTGGTTTCTACGTAATATCTCGCAAACTTGCTCTCGTCTTCAATCGTTTAGGCTCAAGGTGGTTAGTCAATCGCTCATGAACTGACTGGCGGTGATTGCAATTTCCAAGCCTTCTAAAACCCCATTTTTCAGCCATTTTATTAACTTTGTAGATCTAATCTTTTACCTTGTTGTTTTTATTATATTACAATCTAGCCTAATAAGGCTAATAACCTTGTAATTTATATTTAAATATATCAATGCTATAGGTACGCACGACGGCCATACAAGCTTTACAAAACCAGTTTATGCGGATCTCTCATTGTATAGGAAATCTATACAAAGCGAGGCCATGTTATACCTACTGGAAATGGACAGCTTCATGTGCCGCCGTGTGTACCTACATAAATAAAAATTCGTTTATTTGTTTTGATTACAGAATGTCAGGAGGGTTTAGTTAATAAAACAAGGAAAACAAACGATTTCGTGAAGTCGATAAGAACTGAATCATTACACCAGCTGAATGTAGTGGCATTGATAACCTACTTACTGAAGTGCATAGTACGATGATTTGAATAAAATGTACTGCTTGCTTACATTACATAGGTAATACATTTATTATTATAACATCACGCATACAATCCCCGAAGTGGTATGCAGAGGTATGTATACTTACAATACTCCCAAATTTCGCCACAGTCCCATGTAAATGTAAAAGGGGGGCGGGGGAATATTGCCACCATAAGAGCACAAATCCAAGCCTGGGACATTTGTGATGAAAAACCCAATTAGACTCAGCCCGACTGGTGATCGAACCCGGCCTAGCGCAGGCAGGACCTCATGCTCGGCTTGCGACCACTACTCCAACGACACAGTCAAATAATTGGCAGTAATTGCAGTCAATTCAATATTAATATATTTTTAAACCTTTATTATTATTGCTAACCCGCATATTTGAGTGGTTAGTGGGATGATTTAATAAAATCTATTGCTTACATAAACCAATGATATGTTAGTAACCTACTTGTACATAGTATCCTCGGTAAATGTTAGTTGTTATCTTAGTAGGACAACTTGTCATACTTGCCTAGTACTTCATTACTTGTGTCGCATTTTTAAGTAGGATTTAATATGTTTAGTTTGGTCTACTTTCAGTCAGCTCTGTCCCCGATTTCTGTGAAAATATCGTAAGTTATTTTTTGTATTCCGTCATTAGGTATTTCGTAGTTTTGTTTAAAGAACGCACGCTGGATGTATAGGGGTGCCTAGCCTAGCTGTCACTGTTAGCCTACGTCATCCTGGGCTATGGCTTCTCCCCTGGATGTCCGGTCCTTTTGATCCAGGGCCAATATGACCACTGGTTTTTTCCAGCTCGTCCAGCCATCTTCTATGAGATCAGCCGCGCCACCTTTTGTATATAGACCTAACTGGGAGAAGTTCCTATAATTCTAACATATACCTTTTCAATACACTTCCTCGGAAACTGCCTCTTAACATATCACTATATTATACTTTCACAGAAATATTTTTTCTTTTCGTAAAGTGTATACGTCGTATGATACACGTGGTTATTTGTCACTGCAGTTCTCGGGCCCATAATACCCACGACACCTTTGGCTCGGATGTGAATTCCCCCACGACTGCAATCACAAAATTTGGCCACTTTCAAAAATAACTTGTGTAAATCTTTAAATTTGACTAGAACTGTACTTATCGAATTGAAAACTGTCTCAGAACTAATTTAATGAATGCCTATAGATATGCCGTCCATCCATCCTGTCTGTACTATTTCCTATGAATTCCGGTATCCTACTGAAGACCGCAAATCGGTGGTAAAAAACCGGTGTAAGCTGGCGAATTATCCCATTGAAACTACGTACCATGCTGGGACACCTCAAGGTCATCGTGTTGTCTATGCGAGGTAGACTATACACAAGGCATTTGAAAAATTCCTTCTCACACTCGAAGACGAGAACACAAAGCAATTATACAAAGATCAGCAATTAGACAAAAACAATGCCCAAACATGGAAAACTACTTCACAGAATATGTTTTGTTTTCCAACAAAAGGAAGATGGCGGCAAGTCAATGACTTCGCGCCAAAAATATATGAAGTCGAAAAGAATGGTTCGCATCACTCTTTGTGTCAGTCCGATGGGGGAACGTGATATGTACAGACAGACGGACAACTAATTTAGGTAATTATCTGACTTCGTTCGGTGCTGTATTTCATATGATATTCCCCCAAATGACGTGTAGGTAGGTAACTAAATGTTTATTTCGGAATGTAATCGAACGGACGCGTCTCAGCTGTTGGATGTCGCAGGAAGTAGGCAGAATATTAATCGGTTTCCCTCTTTTCATAACTTCGTTGTTTCGGTTTTCGCTTCAAAAGGAAGTGCTCTGTGACATTTTTCACGCTAGATAAATAAAACTAAATATAGTTTTCAAAAAATTTCATCTATAATTATACAATACAACTATTTCATCCACACTGCCATCTACAATATTGTCTTCTATCTTCATACTGTCATACCCTTTCAGGACATGAGGCACTAAGATGCACTAAGTTCTTTCAGAAAGGTTGTTGAAATTCATGATATGTACTTAGGAATGTTACGACGTTTTATTGTACCAGCAGCAAGACATCAGGTAGAGGTAGGTACTATCACAACACAATAGATCAATCATCTAGAACATACAGTAGCTATTGACGTACGTGCATATGTATATATTTTACTCGATTTCTATTACCTGTAGTTGAATTCTGCAAATACACCATAGATCTATAGAATAGGTCTATGTACCACTAACACATTCCCAGATGTGATATTAATGTTACTCAATTAACGTTTCAAGCTTTATAAGAAACGTTACATGTACCTACCTTAAAATACGAAGACATCGTATTTTGTTACAGTTTAAGTTATAATCATTACCCAATTGACCTTCGCTAGTTTTGTAGTGCTTGTCAGTACCTGTTTCGTCTCAATTAATTTAAAAGTACGAATCTCATTTAGATATGTTTCTGAGTTTGGCTCAGAAAAATATAATTATATTCGAGGACACATGAGCATGACAACTACCAATCGACACTGGGCCCGTGTGGTGTAATACGGCCCAATCCTTCTTACTGGGAGGTTGCCCTTTACATCTGAATTCTTTTTGGGTAGGTTTGGGTTCCAGTACTGCTTATGCTACAATAGTATAGGAAGTGTTATATTATCTGTGGTATAGGTATGGGACGTTTTATCTTTAACTTCATGTATGGGACCAACAATCCATAGTCGTGGTCGTGATCGGAGTTTTATTGTTTTATGCGTATTTAATTTAACACACTTTATAAATAATCTAAAATCGACGATTTATTAGACAAATAAAACTGATCCGCCTACTGAAATCCTGACACACCTACTAGAGATAATAGCATAACAGTATCGTGCATTATAATCCATAGACTATAGAGTGACAATGGAGTGTGTTGACCCCTCGTTCATACCACCCGCATACATGTGCCGAAACTGACTCCTAATGTTCGTTTGCTTTGACAATAAACTGCTTATTGAAGCCATGTGCCGTGTAGTGGCTCTTTGTTAAGTATTTAAGAAGGAATTAAAGATTTTTTGTTGATTTGTTCAGGCCATTAACTGGTCGGGTTTGTTCCTTCTCCTCTGAAGTTTTTGGCTTCATCTTTCTTAAAAATAGTCTTTTCGTGAATTTTTTTCATACCAATCCTGGCTTTGTCCTGAGACTGCAAACCTGCTGAATCAGCTATACTTTTGTTAGACTTCCAACATCCCCAATGGTTATTTCATTGTCACATATCAGCGTTCATAATATCCTATCCAACCAACACCTTTTAGCTTTAGGGCGTCCCGAGGTCATACTTTAGAGACAACCAGGTCAAGGAGTCACAAGCACATATTACACGCACACACGCACATTTTTTATTTTACGGTTTACTCTCTTTCCAGTCCAGGCAAGACAAGGAAGTCATGTCTGGAAGAGCTACTGGTTCATGAAGGAGCTTATTTATTTATTTATAACTGTTGTGTCTAGAACCAATTACAGTAACTAAAACTTATGACAGGAAACCTTCCATTGTCACTGAAGCGAAAAATCATGGACAAGTGCTTTCTTCCCATTTAGACCTATGGGTCCCAGACTTGGTCTTTGACAAACATTAAAAAATCCAGACTCAAGGTCTGCCAACGTGCAATGGATCGCAGTATTTTAGGCGTCAAACTAACTGACCGTGTACGCAACACCGCACTGCGCTCTAAAACAAATTACTGATGTTGCTCAAAAAGCCGCTAAGCTGAAATGGAACTGGACTGGGCACGACTGCCGCATGCTCAATGAGATATGAGCCAAAATAGTCACTTCTGGCGCCCTGACACTGCCTGAACGCGTCGCAGCAGACCTCGTAGAAGATGGCGGGACGGGCTGGACAAAACCAACTACCAGTGGTCCACATTAGCCCTGGATAGAAACGACTGGAGTCAAGGGGAGAGGCCATTGCCCAGCAGTGGGATGACGCAGACTAATCCATTTCCTTTTTTCTGATCGCCTATCGTTCATGCTCCCCGTCTCCAAACTTTGGAACCGGACCAACCTATGTAAATGTGTGATATCTAGTAACATACTTTTCTAAGTGATACATACTTTTACCAGATTTTTATACTTGTACTCGCACGTCAGTGACAAGACTTAAAACTTCAGTTGGCCTATCGTAGTCCGGAGCTTCAATAGATTAAGAGGCCAGCTTATATTGGTTTTATTACCATTTACGTGCGGCCCGCCGTACTAACCTAATAATTAATTAGGTTATATCTAATTAGTTCGGTGCAAATAAAGCTTAGCCGGAGTAATTTGTCAGTGAGTTACGATCGTAAACGAGGGACTTGGTGCCAACTGGCGCCTGGCTATTGCCAAATACTTATGAATTCTTGGAATTCATTTTAAATAATAGAGCAGTTGACATTTTGTTTCTTTGTATAGTTGTTTGAGCCGTTTTGTTATTGTTTAGTTGGACGTACTTTGTGGAGAATTTGCTCCTTGGAATCTAAAATTTCTAGAGTCGCCAGGTTCATGCGTGGGAATCGTCAAACGTTTCTCAATGTTACACCATTATTTGTTTCTTTTTTCGTGTGGTTAGAGCCTTTTTTTTTTTTTTTTCGGATGGCAAATCATCAAATAACCCCTCCCGCTCTGGGCTGAGCAGGAGAGAGTGTCAGACTTTTACTGACTAAAACCCATCCATGTTCCTTCCTTTGCCCTTTGTGTTCTAGGACCGCGGTATCTCTTTCGAACAGTCCCGCAACCCTGGCAAGCATCGGTCCTTTCGGACCCCTTCCTGTTTGCTGACTCTCTTTGAGGCGCGCGTGGAACACGAACGCGCCGTCGACACGGCCTGTCGTCATAAGACGGACGGACGGCGAGCTAGCCCATAGCTCACCGTCCACAGGCCCGCGCCTACGGTGGCCGGCGGGACTCCCGCGGCGGCTGGGACTCGAGATTCTCTCCCTCTCACGTTCCGCCACCTCCTTCGCTAGCATGACTGCTTCGCAGAAGGAGGTGACGGCGTCCCATTCCATCTCGCTCCGGACCATGGATTGAACCAAGGACGGACGCGAGAGGTTGCCGCCGCCGATCGCCGCTACGAGGACACGGCGGGGCTCCGCCCACGCGGGGCAGATCTCCACCGTGTCCTCCGGTCGATCCTCACAATCGTAGCACCCGGGCGTTTCCTCCCGCCCGATTCGGTGCAGGAACTTCCCGAAACAACCGTGTCCGGTGAGGACCTGCGTCAGGCGGAAGGTGAGGGCGCCGTGGCGTCTCTCTAGCCACTCCTCAAAGAGGGGACTTATCGCCACTATTGTGGCGTGCCCTAAGGCTAATGCCTAACTTAGTGTCTTGAATTTTTATTCCGACCATGGGGCTCTGACTTGGCTTTACATGCCGTCGAAAATTACTCTCAGGCATGATTGGTTTCCTCAAAATGTTTTTCCTACACCGAAGCTAGTGATAATTATACAATACGCGCATGAATCCGAAAAATCAGAGGTGCGTGCCTTGGGTTCGAACTCGAGACCTATGACTTGACAGTCCGACGCCGACGGCACACCACTAGGCTATCACTGCTTTAGCATAACCATCATCGGTAAGAAACAATTGACGTTTCTCACCGTGGTCATAATAACCTAGCGGACTATGGTTCGCTAGTTTAGAAGATCATGACATGGAGTCAGTACATCTGTAAAGGACTCACGTCCTGCATTAGGAGAAAACAGATGTTGGTCCTAACATCCAACACATGAGTGTTCTACGAAGAAATGAGCTCAGTCAGTATGCTATGAAGCATAGCGACTCTTCGTAGGATCGTGTAATCCATTACTTACATAAGTGATCCGAACACAATCTAATATCGATACAGCCCAACTAGCAAAATACACACATCAAAAGTGTCTAGGGATCAACATATATTTTTGCAATAACTTTTCTCCTGATTGATATTAATTAAAATTTTCTTTAAGGATTCATCAAATAAAGTGTTTTCGTTTGTCACAGTAACGATAAACCAAGTCACCTTTGCATTAATAAAGAAATTTGCCATTTTCCTAATAAAGGGATTTTTGACATTTGAACCACTAACACAAAAGTTCGAAAAAAAGACTGAAATAACAGTTTTCTTTAAAATTTTATTGGGTAACTTAAACAATTAATAATCCGTGTTTCTACCGCGAACACTAACAACACAAGAACATCGGTTTGGCATACTCAAAATGAGTTCATCCAAATCACGCTGTGGAATGGCCGCCAATGTTCGTTGCAACAACAAAAAAAGGTCTTCTTGCGACTGGATACCCTCCATATTCGGCAGAGCTCTTCTCTGTAGCATATCCCAAGCATGCTCAATCGGATTCAAGTCTGGCGACTGAGCAGGCCAGGGCAGGACATTGATGTTAGCTGCGGCGAGAGTCTGTCTTACAACTCTTGCGGTGTGCGGTCGTGCATTATCATGCATTAACTGAAATAAGGGACCGATTTGCACTTGTAGAGGAACGATGACGTCTGATACAATCGTCTCAGCATAAATTTGAGCGTTGAGGTTGCCTCTGATCCAAATCAACTCAGTTCTTCCGCCGATCCAAATACCCGCCCATACCATGATGGTTCCACCACTATAAGGATGGACTTCCTGGCAGGATTTTAATCGCTGTTGGCGTCCAGGGGTTCTCCAGTGTCGTATACGTCTTGTATCCGGTCTCATACCAAAACGAGACTCATCAGAAAAGCACACGAAACGCCATTGTTCTTCTGCCCAATTTCTGTGTTCAAGAGCCCATTGATATCGTATCCTACGATTGTGCATTGCTATAGGTGGTACCCGTAGCGGTCTTCGGGAATGAAGGTTCACTTCATGCAAGCGGTTTCTGACTGTTTGGTCGCTAATTAAGTTCCCTGAAGAGTGATGAAGCCTCACGGCTAACATCATGGCGGTTATTGTTGGAGCTCTTCGAGTTAAGATTTGAATGTATCGGTCTTGTCTCCGTGTGGTGCAGCGATACCGTCCTCCATGGCGCTCAGCCACGGTACCAGTGCTTCGGTAACGTGTCCAAAGTCGACTGATAACACTCTGACTTGTATTCAGAGCTAAAGCCACAGTACGTTGCCGGGAACCAGCTTCTATCATTCCCACGGCTCTGAGCATTTCTTCCCTGCTTAAATGACGTCGCCGCTCCATAATAACGTTGGTTTTAATCAGTAGTAGGGAAACAGTAGCACTAATAATGTCTTCAATGCGTTGTATGTTTTTATAGGGAAAATATTGACAGCTGATTTTCATCTTTTACTCGAATTTGATTCACAGTTCCTGATTCAAATTATGAAATGCACCAAAAAGGATCCATATAAATTTATAAAATCATAAATTTATTACAAAGCCACATCTCAATCTCAAGAAATCCACATAAAAATGCTTGATCCCTAGACACTTTTGATGTGTGTATGTCATAAAAAAGGCAGCATTACGTTTCTATTTCAGCTATTGGTGGTGAGATAGATCTTTAAAATGTCGAAAGAAAGATCTGTGCACGTTCTCTCAACGCGATTTGGGCGCACTTCTCTCAGCTTGAAATGCTGTAAATATCGTAAGAGTATCGCATGAATAGCCAAATAGTTGAAAGAATATAGAGTAATCGCAACTTGAATGCTACTAGTTCTATGATAGACATCTGTATGCCATTATTCCACACATTAGCCTTATACAAGTCGGTATAATCTCTTTCATTCGACTTACTTATGGTAATATAGCAGCGCGGCTGCAATCATTCGACTCTCTGGTCGTGAAAGTGCAAGCAAACGGAACGAACATAGAACGTTTAATTTATGTTGAGATCGTTTGCAAAACTTGGAGTAACAGAAAAAAAAAGTAATAGTATTTTGCTCATGATGTTATATTTTATACCAGCCATAAATTATAGGTCGTAGGTCTTACTTTCATGTGCGGATTTAAATTTTTCGTCTACATTTCTTAAATTTTAGTTAATATTTTCATGGGCCGCAAGATTTTTCAGCAGAAAATTGGTCTGAAATAATATTAATTATAAAGTTAAAATTAATTCGCCATTATTATCATCTCACTCGTCATCCTAAAGCATTCACTAAGCTTTGAGTGGAAAAATAGAATTGAGAATGCCTTTTTACGACTTAAGTAGTGCCATTTTGTGTTAGTTTAGGGGTCTTTAGTGGTGAATGTTAAACAATTATCATTTTATCTTTTTTATGTGATAGTAAAATGGTAGTTTACTTTGATGTGGACAAATTCATAAATACTCGTAAAACTGAAAAATTTAAAGCAGCTTGAGGAATATAAATTGGAGCGACTCATCATTCAAATTTTGAGTGTCTTCGGATTCTAAGCCATCTTTGCTTTCAAACTCTGATTTCTCACTGTCATTATCAGTACTATCAATTGTAGGATCCGAGTTTTGATTAATGGGGATATTTCTGGTACAAGAACTAATAGACGTTTCAAAAATTTCATGTTCAGTAGAATCGTGAATATTTCCTACTGAACCCTCGTTAAAATTATTTGATGACACTTCACCCGTGGCTGAACCCGATGTAGCTGTTGTATGACGTAATACAGTGCTGTAAAAGATTTCAAAGAACTTTCATCCCACTATTACGCTGTATGATAGCCGTCCAATAGTATTTACAGCACCTTTGGCGCTGTAATAGATCAATTGAAGGCGTTTTCTCAACTTCAATATTCAAGTCGAAAGAAAATCTTGCAGACAGCTATTATATGATATTAAGTGCTATAAAAGTAACTGAAATGCTATTTTGTTGAATGAACCACTTTTACTCAGCAATTGTGCTGTAATAACTGAATGTCGAAATATGGTGCTGTAAAAGCTAGTTTGACAACAAATTAGTAATTTGGTTACTTTTATAGAACCGTCATAAGACATACAGTCGTAAGAAGGCGATCGATAGATATCTTTATACAATTATCGAGTACATGCGATATGACTTTGTCGAGAGCACGTTTAATAGTCAAGTTTAAGCAGCAAAAAAGCGTTCAATGCTAAACAATCTAGAGAGTTGCTTTAATACGGCTTTTTGATAACGATAGATCTTTCACACTAGCGTTTTTCGACTTACAGTCGTAAAAGTGAAGCTTATACGGTTTAGTTTGCTAGTTGGGAGATTACCACACATTTCCACTTCAGCTTAAAGTCAAGATTCCCTTTAATTACCAGATAACTGATACGTGACGTCACAATCATAATATCCCCTAATCTCTGAAGAGGGCATCATATCTGAGATAAGCTCCAGGAAAATGGACGCACTTTGTTTGCAGATACTTGGATACTTAATGTGTAATCTACTTTTGTGATAATGATAAGATATGGTCAGGTAAACAGCTACAGTAAACAGCTACAGTAAACAGTCGCTTCTTTGTAGATTTGGAAATAGATTATAGGTTTTTGCGTATTTTGGAAATACCACCAGGTACAGTTTACGATATAAGTACAGTCGCAAGCGCAACAAGTGACTAAAAACTGTAAAATTTTCTCATTTGATCTTGAGAAATTTGACAGTTTGTGACTTGTGGTACTTAACTTGATGTGCTGAACTGCTGACGACTGTACCTAACGCTTCCCTCAAGTGAATACCGTCACTTATGTGACAGTTCATTTTATGTCATTTCAAGTTCATTGTTCCCACGACACGGATAAAATAATAAAGGAATGAACGTTCACCTGCTTCTTTAATGTCTTTTGTCGGCCATTCGGTAGGCGAGTGAAAGATGCTGAGTGCGGAAATCTAACATCGCTGGTTCATTAAAACCTTTGTTTCATTTTGTGTGCACTTTTCCTTTCTAGTGAAAATGTGGCAAAAAATAACAAAAAGTGAAGATCCTACTAAGTAACTACCTACTACTAGGGGGTTGTAATAATAAAGATAAAATAAAAAAGCCTTATTTTTCTCTTCTCTACAATGTTTACAAATACGTAAGTTTAAAAAAAAAAATGTGTTTATTTGAGAACAACAGGAGGTGAAGGCCTCCTCCAGAGCCAGCTTTCTCTGTCTTGTCTTGTTTGCTACGTCCATCCAGCGTGATCCAGCTATACGCACGATGTCGTCCTCCCAGCGAGCGTGTGGTCTTCCTCTCTTTCGTTTGCCAAGGCCAAGGGGGTTCTAATACTTTCCTGTTATGTACCAACCTGTGGTAGGTACCAACCACCAACAGTTATCGGTTAATCCCAACTACTAACAGTTATCGGTTAATCCCAGCTACAAAACTGACACTTGCGATTGGTAAGGAAAACTATACATTTCAGGGGAAAAATATTAATATTTGTATTTTAATGGGCGTGTAACAATGGACGGTCAAACATTACCTATTTATCTATACTGGAAGACATCGTCGCACTTACGGTTACACGTGTTCAGTACTACCGAACCAGCCCACATAATTATATTTTTTTCACAGCTTTTGTTTATTTCCCGACTGCCAAAGAAGGGTAATAAGCTTTTCGCGCGTATCTTGTATGTTTCTTTGTTTGTTTTCTTTATTACCTCGTATGTTCTAAATGGCTGGAGGGATTTCGACGATTAAAATATCATTAAATTCGTCTCAAAAACCCAAGTGTCCATAAATAGGTGTTTAGAAGAAAAAAAAAACAAAATGGCGGATTTTAGGCGCTAAATTGTAAGTCGTTAATTTATTTTTTTTTCAACCAAACCTACCGTGTAGGGCTCAGACCAATGTTGGTCTGAGGTGTAAGGTATCAAAATAAAGAAAATGAGAAGGAGATTACAAATATATACCTAAGGTAACATAATCCAATTTGTAGTCGGGTTTTTGATAGTTTTAATTAAACGTTACTTGTTTAAATTGCCGATGAAAAAATTCCGTGTGGGTTCAGAATGATTTCAGATTTTCATTCAGTAAATCATTTGATGTCGACGCCCTTCCTTCAACCCCGTTTAAGAAATATTGCAGGGATGGCATATTATGGCATAAAATATACGGTTCTGCTTCTTTGACTCTAATGATCATGAATGTTAGGATAGTCAAAAATTGTTAGACCATTGCTTGGGTCTAATTTAGTGTTACAAGGGAGGACTAAATGTTACTTTCAAGATTCTATGAAGTATCGAACGAATCTAAAATCCCGTAAACTTAATTTTTTGGCAATTTTATCAAGCATTTTCTGCCGACAGTAAAGCAGATTCGACGAGCTTATCATTTTTTTTCTGCCATTAATGCAATTTATACCAACTACTTTTTCTCCACGCATTGACGCAAGTATGACTGTATAAGTTGAAATCTCTTCGTTCTCTCTATTAAAAGCCACAGAATCTTTCACAATTCATCTAGCTAGAGATAACGACTTCTCCCCAATCAAACTTTGTTAGTCATGGTAGGTACCTAATTGTATTTCACTTATTTGTCAGGTGATCTTATAGGCTGATTTCTTGTCTGTATTTAATTAGGTAGGTAATCAGAATAATAGCACTTGCCATTATTAATCAATTAAGTTATCGTCTTGAAACAAGGAAGGAAGGTTAGTCATAATCACAAAAGAGCCATTTAGGGAATACCCAGTACTTATCGACAAGAGGCTGCTTAATTATGTAAAATATTATAAACATTACATCACGCCTGAAATCCTCGAAGGGTTAGACAGAGGTGTACCTAATAGTACACGCACATTTCGCCAGTTATGTTTTAAGTCCCATGTAATAGGGGGCGAGCCTATTGCCATCAACCGGGCACGATATGATGATAATATAGGTAACTGATGATAATATTATAAAGCATCCTTATTAGGTATATAAACTGTATTGCGCCTTTTAATTACAGATTTGTTTTTAATTTTAGTTTCCTTCCTATAGTTGGCTGGAAGAATCGTCCTCCCCAACAATTTTAGTCATGGCAGAAAATCCCAACGGAGATATCTACCCGCTGTCGACGCAGTTTCCAAATTCCAAAAAAGTTAGGTACCATAACCAAAAGATGAATCTGCTCACTTTTAAAACAAAATC
Source organism: Eugnorisma glareosa (assembly GCA_947578425.1). Taxonomy (NCBI): domain Eukaryota; kingdom Metazoa; phylum Arthropoda; class Insecta; order Lepidoptera; family Noctuidae; genus Eugnorisma; species Eugnorisma glareosa. The sequence goes on from OX387968.1 coordinate 2,789,679, forward strand.
CCGTGCACACGATATCCACATCTGTTCACCACCCTTACTACTATTGGTCAGCACAAAGAGAGTGAGAATCAATCGTAGTAAAACAAAAAAAAAATGCGACCTTTTTACATTATCTTTTGTTTTACAAAAATTCTCAGGCCCTGTTAATGATCACAGATGTTTGACCACCCTTTTTTGGCTAATAGGAATAACACAAAAAAGGACCAAGGAGGAGAAAGTTTTAACTAAGCGCTTCTATAGCGGCCGGATGCTGCAAGCGAAAATAGTCTCTAAGGTGATCAGATTCATTTTGGGTCGATTGTACATAGCGTTCAATGGTAAACGCCTAGAGACTCAACCACATGAAGAAATTTCGTCAAAGAAAAGGTAGACCACGACACAAAAAAACCTTGTTGTAGATAGCAGGTTTTCGGTGACATTTCTCTCTTGAACCAATTCACATAAATAAAATTGATGATTCTTGTTAAACGAATATTCCTGAAACTGCACCAAACATTGTACGAGTAGAAAAGAATGATTCGTTTACGTGATTTTACAATGAGGAGTAGGTGAGCACGTTAAGCCGTTGGTCCTCCGAAAGTCTGACAACCAGTCTTCTATCGTATTCGTATTAACTGGGATATGGAGGTCAGATAGGCAGCCGCTCCATGTAAAATACTGGTATTCAGCTGCATCCGGTTAGACTGTAAGCCGACCCCAACATAGGTGGGAAAAGGCTAAGCAGATGATGATGAATGAGGAGTAGGTACTATATTTTTGGAGAACTTTGCATTTCTTGAGTAGAGTTTATTCCGAACTGTTTGGTAATAAATCGGACACTTTTGTCTTTTGTTTTAACAGCCAAGGACAACAGTTCAGTGTTATTTACTTTAAGTACCGTGTTTTAATTAATTCTAATAAATAGTAATTAGACTAATTTTCCTGTTTACCATAAAGTTAGTTAGAGGGAAAACAGAGATGATAAAGTATCGTTGATTTGAGGTCAAGTTGCACCGACTTGGGATCATAGGCACATAGTTACTTGCACATGTTTTATTGTCCATAAGTATTGACTAGACTAGACTTGGTCTTTGACGGAGGCTCAGAAGTCCAAACTCAAGGTTTGCCAAAGAGCGCTGGAGCGTAGCATTTTAAACATAAAAATCACCAATCGAATACGCAACCCGACAATATGCTCCAAGACAGGCATCGCCGATGTTGGTGATAAGTCTGCGAGGTTAAAATGGGACTGGGCGGGTCACACTTCCAGAATGGATCAGGACAGATGGGCCAAAATCGTCATATAGTGGTTGTCTTACGACGGCCGTCGTCACCGAGGCAGGACCAAGAAACGCTGGCGTGACGATTTGAACTCGTTCCTGACTGATTGGCCAGAGAAGGCCCACCGGGAGAAATGGAAAGGAATGGGGGAGGCCTTTGCCCACCAGTGGGATAGAAAAAGCTAACTTAAAAAAAATGTATCGACTTTTTATTTCTATAATAGATATGACAGCATCCTTCCCATTCAGCCAGATTTGGAGTGGAAGGGATTTGCAGAACCATTATTTTCATTTTCATAAGGAATTTAGATGATTTGAATGTTTTATGTAGAGTCAGCTAAGAAGCTTACTGTCAGACAAAATGATAATGAGGAACAAACATCAGATTTTTGTTCCAACTTTCAGTGTTGGTTCCATAGTAAAAGTTGGTCTCATCCCAGTAAAAGTTGTTTATTTTCATGAGTACTACACTTTCTTATTCCTTGCAGGTATAGGTACTAGTTTACTTTCGGTCTAAGAAATCTATAACTGTCACTCCTACCCAACTCCTTCATAGGCTCCGTCTGATAAATTGTAAATGTGTATGTAAATGTATCAGTAGCGTACGGTACATTTTTGTAAGAGATAAGGTACGATCGAACAAGCTATACACGCAAACATATTCACAATCCTAGTACACTAACAATATTGTTTGCAATTTTATTTTATAAAGCTTACGTCAATAAGAGTCACTCTCATAATGAAAAGAGCTTTATGAAAAAAAAATTGGAAAAAAATCACTTCGGCATTGGATTGTGAAAATTTCCGCGTGTATACCAAATAGCTTGTTCGACCGTACATATCTTTATGTGATTTTATTATGTGTCTATAAAATACTGACTGTGTGGTTTTTCAAAGGGAAGCCGGTAGGTATCGAGCTATATGGAACCTTCGCGACTGGTGTGTACGTATTAGGTATAATCTAAATTCTGAAAGGTCAACGAACTAACAAATCAATAAAACAAACATTTTACTTGTTTATCGTTATTGAATCTATCGCTCAAAACAAATTTTGCTGTAGTAAAATCTTCATGGAACTAAGCATAGGTAGCTTAAGCATAGTTCTAGGTCGTAGTTCATAGGGACGTTATTCACGAACCCTTGGTGCGGGCCGTGCGAGTTGGTAGATGTCACATCAAGTCACATGTCTTCCAATCTTTGGTCCTAGGAAATGTCGGTTTCCTCACAATTTGTTCCCCCACCGTTTTGCCTAAACTAGCTGAACACCCGTAAACCATAAAGCAAAGTTATATGAATAATAAACTCTTGCTTGATGCTCTTCGCCTTGCACGCTCGCCGCTATAAGGAAAATGGCCTGACAAACAAAACAATAAAACTGTACAGTCGACAATAAAAATAACTGATCATTTAAAAATTGTATTTTGTTTTAAAAGAAACCTACCTGTATTATATATGTAATCATAACAGTTCTAAATCTTCATAGTCTTCCGTCGCTTCTCTTCAGAATCGTTATTTTGTCCTACAATTTAAGCACATTATTCTTTTTTGTTTTTTTCATCTCTGCCTTTTTAATATATGCGATGCAAAACCTTCGGTGATTACATAACAGGTGTTATATTATGTACAGACGCCAGCACATCAAGCTACTCGAAACTGTCATTTTTTTCCAATGGACCTTTAACCTAATAATGTTCATGTGATAAAGTTGAAAATCTATTAAAGACAGATTGTAGTAGCTTAATGTGCTGGCGTCTGTACATAACATAACGCCTTTAATCCCCGAAGGATTAAGCAGAGGTATACCTAACCTATAAGTAGGTGGGCGTACCTACGTATAGGTACATTTCGGCAGTAGGTATTGCCATCAACCGGGTATAATCCAGACTCCGTGGCTGCTATTGAGAAAAGCAATGATACGAGTACCTTGCCCGACCTGGGAAGTGAGCCCAGGACTTCATACTCAGCTCAGCTCAAAGAGTAGGTACCTATTCCATCGTTTTCAATTCCATCCATACTCCATAGTTTTCGTTTTCTTAAACTTCGGCTGATGCAAACCGAACCGGCTTCTCGGTGTCTGTACCGTGACTACCGTGCGAACTAGACGAAGGTCCGCGTGCGTGTGCGCCACCACCGTGCACCGGTATGGAAGCTAGCCTAGCAGGCTGTGGGCACGGCTACTTTCTCTCGGCTGCTGCGGGGAGGCTGCGCTCACGTAAACCTCTGTAAAAGGCGGAGGAAGGTCCTGTTATTTAAATATGGCATTATCATAAATCGAGAAGTTTCTAATTTGGAAGAAAACTTTAAAAGATTTTATAGAATTCATCATGTTTTGAACTTGTGGAGGAGCTTGTTGCTACATATTAACAGCCGCTCGGGGTCAATCTTCAGGTTAAGCCGCGCTTGCCTAGGTTGGTCCGTGGATGGGTGACCACCCAATACATACCAAGTTTCCTCCATGCCTCGGAAAGCAACTTAAAGGTCTATCTACACATATCAGGGCCGTGCCCGGTACGTGACAGGACCGTAGCCGAATGTATGTGGCACTGAAGCTTCGTCGCCGGCCCTGGCACGGACTTGTGTGAACAACTTCATGTACACCGATATTTTTTTGAGGGCAAGGTTCGTCCACGTCCCGAGCACGACCCTGATATGTGTGGATAGGCCTTAAACCGTTAGTCCCGGCTGTCATTTGTAGATATTTGACAGTCGTTACAAGTAGTCAGTTACCCGAAAGTTTGACAACCAGTCTTACCAAGAGGTATCGTATTACCCAGTACTAACTTGGCTGAGGAGGTCAGATAGGCAGACGCTCCATGTAAAATACTGGTATTCAGCTGCATCTGGTTAGACTGGAAGCTGACCACAACATAGTTGGGAAAAGGCTAGGCAGATGATGAGTCATGTTTTGAACTTTGAACTTCGGATACAACCAACGGCAGTTCCCTGTCTCCTAAATGATGGCTGATGTGACTGAACAAGCAGGTTGTTGATGCTTTTCCTTCATGTCACATTTTACCATTACCACGGTACAGTGCTGGGTGGTTCTTCCAGCGCTTGAATCACATTGAGATAGGAGGGCGCTGGCGCAGTAACTATTTGTAAAATTATCTATGGAAATTTAAGGTTTATAAAAGACAAGACAGCAACGTTAATGCCGTGCGCTAAAAGATCTATGTTCAACAATGCCTATACTCTATGGATGTCCTTTCTTTTACAAATCAATGTTATCAAATGTGTCACACAAGTAGATATGAGTATTGTTATTCGACGCTTCCGAGGATGTCGATAATCGCTACAAAGTTCTGGAAAGCGGAAATTATCTGATTATACTGAAGTTTACGATTCATAGGAAACTATATTGTGAAATGTTGGAGTCAATTGGTCTACCAGGGTTCTTAGTAACAAATGAGGAAAACTAACGAAGAATGTGATTAATGTTTTTTTTTTCTAATTCATAGAATGATAAATGTGGGTCAGGATATAGTTAGGTGCGGTTTATAGGCTAAACATGCTTTAACATGTGGCATATTGTCATGTGGTAATGATTAGCGTATAGTACTCGTATAATCCAACATTGCACGTGTAAGCGGGCACACGAGGAGGCGGAGGCTTTGTTTGTGCTTGAATATATTTTCTATTTCCTATAATTATATTTTTTCTTACATTAAAAAAAATAAAGATGGCCCATCGGCATCAGGAACAAGATCCAGGCTGCCGGTGGTCAGGGCTCCAGAGAGAGGAACCGTCTCACTAAGCGTGCCGTGTCCCGTAGTACTGCGCACGGAATCAAGCCCTTGACCCAGCCGCGCAATGAGAGCCTCCTAAGGTGTTGGTCGAGGCTCTTTGCCAGTCCAGTCCATTAACCGTAACGACTATCGGTACAATGATTGCAGAGTCATTTTTATTATTATTTATTGGTGTGTGCTGACATGTGACAATAATTTGTTGAAAAAATAACTGTCAGCAAATTCTATGTTTATATAACTCACACACTATTGTATAAAATCCAGTTCTCCTGACCTAACAGACAGATGTGTTGCTGGGGAGTGTGTTCGGTCACTTCTTCTGCCCAGCTACAACACTAAGAAGTGTCGAAGGGTGGCCGTTTTGGCGGACTGTCTCTTGTAAACTTTGACGTTCAAAAAGTGCTGATTATCTGCCTAATTTGAATAAATGCCTTTTGATTTTGTTTGATTTTGTGAAAATAAAACAAAACATCGCCTGTGAAAATCTTGACAGACAATCTTTTTAACAGGTAAAGTTGTGTGTATAGAATACTGACTGTGCCATTTTTCAAAGGGAATCCGGTAGGAAGCGAGTTGTATGAAACCATCGCCACTGATTGCTACATAGTACATACATACATTAACACACGCCATTTTTCCATGGGGGTAGGCAGAAACTACAGAACGCCACCTGCTATACTATTCTGACATACTCCATATTCCTTTTGGTCATATAAGTAGGTGTACCTAATTTGTTTGTCCAAAATTCTGCTGTTATCTCCATAAACTTTTCCAAATCTGTCGCGAGCGATCGTACGATTGGTTACTCGTGGTGGGTGATATCAGATAAACGGTGTTATCAGCTCTTTGGGCTTAGGCAGCAACATCCACGTGTTTTTGATAACAGCCTGCAGCGATCATAATCTACCGTGATGATTATTATATTATCTTGTTGTGAAATGTTTGTTTTATTTTGGTACATAAGTAACTAAACTGAGGGTAAGTTCTCCGTATAAAAAGAACCCAAGACGGAGAATGCTCGTCCACAATAACCAACTGGTACCCATTCTAAAAGAAACGTGAACGCGGTGGACCCCACAAGATACAGCCTGCTGCTTTGCAGTGATTTTTGAACGAGGAAAACTTTTTGCTCTAAAATGTGGTCAGATATAAACGAGGAGCTCGAGGCTAAATAACAACAGCCGCTTGGATTAATCTTCATGTTAAACTGCGCTCGCCTAGGTTGCTCTGTGGATGGGTGACCACCCAATCCATACCGAGTTTCCTCCGTGCCTCGGAAAGCATGTTAAGCCGTTAGTCCCGGCTGTCATTTGTAGGTCTTTGACAGTCGATACAGGTAGTCAGTGCCCCGAAAGTCTGACAACCAGTTTTACCAAGGGCTATCGTATTACCCAGTACTAACAGGGTTGTGGAGGTGATGATGGTTGTCAGCTGCATCTAGTTACGACTGGAACCCGCCCCCAACATAGTTGGGAAAAAGCTAGGTAGATGGTGACGATCGCGATGTGGTTAACTTTCAAAATCATCGTTATAAAAATCTAGCTTCTACTGCAGTCTTCTACTACAGATGATGTTAATATCTCGGCTGTCAGCTGACTGCCTCGTTGGTTTAATGATCGCAAGCTCGACTCCTGAGTATGAGGTCCTGGGCACAGGTCATGCATATTGGGTTTATCCATGAAGAATATCTTAGTTGCAGTAGTAGCAGACTGCAACTAAGATATTTTAAATTTGTGCTCAGTTAAAGACAACAGGCTCGCCGCCTATTACATAGGACTTAAATCATCTAGCGAAATGTCGGTGAACTATTTAATGGCCATTTTCTTGCTTACTGTACCTACATTTTTTTTAAATCTGTGAATGGGTATCAAAATTTCGTAAGCGTCAGTATCCCTGGACGAATAGAGTTAAAATTGATGTTTAGAAAATGCCAAAATACACTACACTACGAAAGATTATGGATAGTCTCCAAGACCATGTTCGACTAGCTGGTTCCCCTTACTGCCCCGTTTCCACCCTGTATACAGTTGGGGGAGGCCTATGTCCAGCAGTGGACGTCTTTCGGCTGAAATAATGATGATGATACACGTTTACCTAACCCTTCGGGAATTACAGGCGTAATGTTATGTTAAGTTCGTGTGTGTACCCATCGTGGATAGTGTAGATTTTGGAATATTAAATAATTAATGCTTCTGACCTATATTTGCATCGCTTCTTAAAAGTAAGACCACAGATTAACAAATAGTTTCTTACAAAACTATAAATCTGCGAGGAACTCTTGTGCACTTGCTGCGAACGTTTTGACATTTATCACAACTTGTAATTTAAACTCTGTGACTCAGGTGTTAGGTCAGGCTTAGCATAAAGTCGATGATCTAACCGAGAATTTGAGGGCAAGTTCGATAAATACCTTAAACGTATAATAGTCACAAAATTGGAAATGATTTTTCTCCCTTTTTCCGTGAAGTTTTCAGTTCTTCCGTTTTCTGTTCTTTCTTCCTGGACATGGACATAGACAAGGAAAACGACTATCATTTAACACTGAAAACGGGATATTCACCATGTTAACTCATTTTGTACGTCAGAATCGCGGGTGTACTTTTCAGATTTGCCTAATTTATTGCAGTTGTTTGGTACCCTCTGCGTACCTTTTCGTACCTCTCTTGAAAATCTGTGTACCTACGCCCGTACAATGATATTTTAAAAATTAGGTACACCCGCCATCCTGATGTCAGAACCGCGGGTGCATTGTCTATCCAATGAGGTTATAGATCATTGTGTCTATCTATCTAGAACTCAAAACAAATACATACTAAACATTATAAATATTCTGTGTTCAGTGTTCATAATGGGTGTGTTAGTGCCCAGTGCCCATCTTTCAAAACTTGTAGGAAAACCAGTCTACAACCATGGTTTGTTGTCGACCCTTTTTTTGTGGTTTCGTGTGGGAAATCATCAAATGACACCTCCCGCTCTGGGCGGAGCAGGAGGGAGTGTCAGACTTTTACTGACTAAAACCCATCCATGTTCCTTCATCGCCCTTTGTGTTCCGGGGCCGCGGTATCTCTTTCGAACAGTCCCGCAGCCCCGGCAGTTGTTGTTTACCCTGAATTGTACTCATCATTATGAACAACTGTTACTAAGGGCACAGCTAAGGGACCAGCACTGATTACAGGATTATAATTATATTGGTGTTCTGCGCCTTTATCCCGCAATTAGTCCTGGTCTGAAAGAACTGGAGTCCTGGGGAGAGGCTTTTGCCCAGGAGTGGGAATGAAGCAGCCTTCAGTAACAGTCAGTGTCTTAGGTAATAGGTGCTAATGGAACGTCATTACACGATGCCATCTATCTGTCCTTACGAGCCAAACATTGACGAAATGTCTTTAATACTTTGGTTTACCGTGTATACTAATGATGGTGTATTTGGTAAGTAAATGGAGCAAATACCATTTCCAACCACTGCAACTCCTGAAAGACAGAATCAACAGTGCGACACTGGTAACCGCCAAAAAAGTGCCGTTGTAATGAAGCTTGACGGGTCACAAAGAAACGACACTAAACTTACTAATGATGGTGTTATTCATGTATTTTGTTATGAAGAGATAACGACTGCACTGCCCACCCTTTCAAAGAACATTGTCGTAACATCTATTAATGTTGATTACCACAAATCTATTTTGACTATATTATTCACACATATTCTTAAATATCGATGCGCCAATGGCGACAGTGTTTTGGCACCCGCTAGAAGCTCGCTAGCGATAAGTCACATCTGCGCCACAATCGGTCAATCGGAACTGAAAACATACGATTTTCTATATCTACTTCAAAAGAAATCTGTTTTGTTTAATGATAGTGCATTTTTCTTTATGCTTTGCGTTTTTGCAAGTTATGATTCGCAAGAGAATCTACTTATTGTCATGACGTTAATGAAAACGATGCTCAGCAAGACGATTTACCTTACCAACGAACGTTCTAAGTAATGTTTCTCTACATCTCGGCCATATCTAGGCACTAGGCGGATATCTATTGAGTGAAATAATTTTGATCATATAAAATATAAGTACTGGGTACCATGTAATACGGTATTACTAATAGGTACCTACGACCAGGCCGAGACTGTCCGAGACACGTGCCACTTGTGAGCCCTACATGTGCCTCAAGTTGCTGCGTTTCTTGCATAACAACGATACAATACTATGCAAAAGACTAGTTCCATGCGAACCGAACCTGTAAGCAATAGGGTAGCTGACTAAACAACTTTAATTAGTCCGTCAGATATATTTCCAAAAAATATTGGGTACCTACTTTTTTTTTTTTCACGCCAATAAAAAATACAGAGCGTCGAAAACTCGCGTGATGTCACTAGTATGTACACTTTTTACGTACACACGGCTACACATCAAGCTATACATTTCCAGTTTACGCTGATCTCGCATTGTATATGATTTCCGTACAATGCGATGTCAGCTTATACTGGAAATGTATAGCTTCATGTGTAGCCGTGTGTACAAGTGACGTCACAAGCCCCCACTTCGATTATTGGAGCGTTATAACTTCGTAATTTTTTATTGAGTTGATAAAACAACAAATACGTATCCAATATTTTTCGATAATCTAACTGACGGACTAAATAGAATCATATTATTTTTACTCAGGAATCATCCCTGTTATAATGAAATCGCTACTTACAAACCGCTGTTATCCTATAATGTCTGGTCGCACTTTTGCTAACCAGTTTTTGGACTAGAGAAGTGTTCTACTGCGATTCAAAATTGAACCTTAAGACTTGTAACTTAGCTTGAAAGTTCCATAATTTTGCAGACTTCGGAAATGACCCCATTCCGGGTAGTCGGTCCGCATTGCACAATCTCTTGTTCTTATGACAGCCTTGATTTGAGAGAAATTATACTCATGTGGTTCTTATTTCGTAGCATATAAGGCGCAATATTGTGTAGTCGGCCAGATATGGTGAATTAATTTGTAAATCGATGAATTATAACCATTTATCGAACGTTTTGCTTCCTATTAAATAAGCATTTGAGGGTTATGTAATTTTACTTATTATTTGTACAATTTTGAGGACACTAATTTGAAAACAGGATACAAAATTTCGTCATTAAAGAAGTAATTAAGTTCCTATGCTTGGTTTTTTAATATACACCATCTTTCACCACTGTTAAGCAATAAGTAGTGCGTTCAAGAATATTTTCTCTGGATTATGGAGTTCGTAGAGCATAAACAAAAATCCCGAGAAGAACATCCACAGAAACAATCAGTTTTGAAACTCGATTATTTATAATTTATTGATCAAAGTTTTTAATCTAGGGACGGTTTCATACAAAGTTTATTTTACGTATTCACATTACTTAAATGATCACATCATTTTATTCGTGACTTTTATAATTTAATTTGTGAAATGATTGATGGGTATAATAAATTACATCATGGAAATTTTAATTTAGAGGACATTTTATTAATTTCTATAATTTAATTAGGTATGTTTTTATGGTCAACTTTTAGGGTGCGTATTGTAGTAGTAAACAAGGGAGTGTCACCTGCCATGTCAAAAGTGCGTTGACACGTAGCGTAGTGTTACCAGCTAGTTAGGTAATAGGATACATTAAAAAAAAAAACTCAACTTAAAATTTTTATTAATCACAAACTCAGGTCGTAACAATTTGGTGTCACAATTGAGTGATAAATTATGTCAATTCTACCAAAGGGTGACACGGACGGTATCCGTACCGAGTCAACGACAGCAAGAGATGAATCAAAGGCGGTTTGGAGATTCCCCGACACAGACAAAGTAGCGCCATACTTGTCAGATTTAACGGCGCTGCTGCAGGAACATGCCCACCGTCAAGAGAAGCAGGCTCGGGGAGCAGGGTCACCAGCACCAGGATCGCATCTCAGTGGCTGAAGTTTAGATTGAAAGAAAGAAAGAGAAAGAAATTGTGATTGCTGCACCTTCGCCACATGGGTTTAACGTAGGCCTTCGTGGTCGGCCTCTAAAACCCAATTTGAGCCATTATAAAGGCGAATGGGTGGACCAAGCCATGACCGCACTCACTTTGGGTTTCCGAGACCAGGGCCTAACCATACTTGCGGCCCTGGGCAAGGATGTAACCTATATGCAGCTTCTGGAGGCGTTAGAGTCCAGATACAGCGACGCGCACGTATTTGGCGCGAATTCGAAGGATCGTAAGTTAAGTTGAAAAGCTGGTTCGAAATGCATACCAGTCTACCCCTGCACTCATCAATGGTACAGCCGTTCGTCAATGCAATACGCGACATGGAAGTTAGAGCCGCTGTGAGACAATGAAACACGTCTTGGCCTATGCCGAGAAAGTAGAGGCAGTGAGACGAGACCATCGAATACATGGGGCACGAGGGAGGTTGTGGCATCACCTGTACTGCACTCGTGGAGGATGAGGAAAGGACTATATTTAAGGATTAATAATAGTTGTTAGCCACATATCGAATTAGGTTCAAGATCTGTAATGATAGTTGTAACTTTGTAAGTTGAATAAATAAATAAATATAAGGGCTCAGTTCTAAGGCAGGACCATAATGGAACCACATTATTTCAATTCCATATTTGATATTGTCATACTTAGTGCTAGTTACTGGTTGATTGGATTTGGCAATATTTAAAACTAGCTGTTGCCCGCGGCTTCGCTCCCGTTTAGGTCGGAAATTATCCCACGCACGTTGTAAATATAGCCTATGGCACTCGGGGATATTGTAGCGTCCTATTAGTGAAAGAATTTTCTAAATCGGTTCAGTAGATCCAGAGATTACCCCCTACAACCTCACAACCACACATAATACCTCTTTATAATATTAGTAGCTACTATAGATGCTGGCGCATTTCAACAGAAAAAGCTTCTTATTTGTGCAGAATAAACTGTTTTCTGTTTTTTCAACAGCTTATTTTTCAAATATATAATTTAGATCAAAGACAGGCCATTCAGTTTAAGCTACATAATTATTTAAAATCCAGTTTAGTAGAGAATCCCTGGTGGCGTCAATTCCGCTTTTATCTACTCAAAGCTCTTTCCAATCACAAGACGTTAAAAATGAAACATACTTAGTAATATTGACAGTTACTCGAAGGCGACGTTTGTCGTTTGTCCTGCTGAAACGGGGCCAAGGCGCAGCGGCCATCGGCACGGCCAGGCCAAGCCTACGAAATGATCCGCCGCCGCCGCCGCGCAGCTCCGCCAGACGCAACGCGTGACGCTGGAAAATACCAACGGCCATGTCTGCTGCGTCAAAATGTGTTTCGTGATAATATGATTATTGCACTTCCGAAGGATTTTAAAAACGATTTATTCCATTCTAATACCAAAAACTAATACCACTGGTATTTGTTTCAACTCATATTTTTTTTCTATTCCGAACCGATACCATTGTTTAAACTAATACCAAAACAAGTTCAAAGATATAAGGTACAGTCAGTAAAAATGCTTTGTATGTAAATATAAGACCTTTAATTGAAAAAAAAAACAGATAACTCGAAAAAAATCAAATTTTGTTAGCAAACGTCTTGTTCAATGATAAAATATCACTTAAATAATCAACTTTAATATAATTTTAGTTCCTCTCTATACCTGTATAATATTTTTTTTGCAAAAACATCAAACAGGAAGAATTTACTTACAATCTAAAAATTACAAAATATCTCAAAAAATTAACTCTTAATTTATATTGAAATTTATCTGACATAGTTATTATTAGACAGGTACGTAATTATTCACGTCTACCTATCTCATAACAACTATGTCAGGTAAATTTTTAACAAAAATAAATCACTTTTTATCTAACAATTGTAAAATATCACAGAAAATCAACTTTTTGTATAATCTAATCAGTCATTCATCACCTACATAGCAATGAATCAGCATTTTTTTTTGCAATAATATCTAATATGAAAAATTCACTTTAAATCTAACAATTATAAAATATCACAGAAAATCAACTTTTTGTATAATCAAATCAGTCATTCATCACTTACATAGCAATGAATCAGCAATTTTTTTTGCAATGAATTCTAACCTTACCTAACAATTGTAAAATTTCACAGAAAATCAACTTTTTGTTTAATCAAATCAGTCATTCTTCACCTATATAGCAATGAATCAGCAATTTTTTTTTGCAAAAACGTCATATATGAATAATTCACTTATAATCTAAGAATTATAAAATATCACAGAAAATCAACTATTAGTATAATCAGCTAAATGACGTGTAAATAATTTCTTATATTTCAACAATTAGTAGCTAAACCCTTAATTTTTCTAAGCAGTGACCTACGGAGATTTTGTTTTTGAGGAGTTGGTCAGTTACGTATGTGATCCACGAATTTTTCATAATAGTTGTCTGTGCACATCGTTTTGCGGGGGTTGCGTTTGATTTATATTGAGTAACAACCACTGTTTGTAAATCTGCGTCCTCTTTCAGCACGTTCAGAAGCTGATATAAATTAGCATTCTTTGGCACAGCCGAGTTTAATTTCTTATGCCAAGATTCTACGGCATTTGTGGTTCGATGGCGTTCACCATGAACGCACCAAATGTCTACAAAACTCTCGTTCTCTAGCCATTGTGACACCATGTAGTCATTAAATGTTTGAATGGCGTCAGTATCAGGACAGTCTTCCATTATGTAGCACCATCCTTCTGATATGAATTTACGAGGAAGTAAAGGCAGTAAAGCTGAAAGTCTTACATGTCTTTGGGTGATAGCATCTTTTGTCAGATCCAACTGTTTTGCTTTTTTCCATACATTTTTGGAATAATGAAAGTAGCATCCTTTAATCACAACTGACGGAAAAACAATTGTAATGGCGTTCATTGCGGCTAGTTCAAAATCTGTTAAAAATTTTACGGGTTCCCACCCAGGAATGTTTTGTTTCAAAATTTCAAATAATTTTTTGTATGTTTCTTCTGTTTTTTTGTTAAGTAAAACATAAATAAGAGGAACTATACGAGTGTGATCTTCGTCACTTCCCAGATCTCCGTGGATAGTATATAACTGCACAAAAGGCTCAGGGGTGCAATCGAATGTTCCGTCGCTTTCAAAAAATTTAATGCTCGGAATTTTCTCTAGTTGATTTGGACTGACCAAGATTATTATTCGGGTATTGGAAGACTCATCTTTATAATCGTAAAACAAAAAATCTCTAAATTGTAATGGAACTTCTACTTCATCAATTGATTTACATTTAATTTTTTTTACACCAGCTGCGTTGTTTCTTGCATAATACAATTTTGATTTGATGTTTGCAAACGATGGGATATTTCTCACCAAATCTGATTCAGTAGCGCAGAATTGTGATTTGAATTTGTTATATATGTTTGGTATTGGGGCGAAATCAGACTTCATCACTTTATCTCTTAAATCATCCAGCTTTTTTGCCATTACATTTTTGAATTCATCGGGCTCGCAGCTATGATTTTTCTCATTGGAAATATTGCCATCCTGTGAGGACAACAAAATAGCTTTAGCAAAATAGTTTTCGGATAAAAATACATATTGAAAGATGGAACACTAACTGTCTTATTCATAATATAACGCTTACCGAAGGTATAAACCTTCATTAGTTAAAACATGTTTTAAGGTGGATGCTCCAGGGTGGCCCGCAAAATTCAAATTATCGTAAGTTTTTTGCAATTTGCAGCTCAGTATGGGATAGTATGGTAAATAGAAACTAAATTCGCGGTACTGGCATGTATGTATTTATATCATTTTATTAGTTAAATTTATCAATGTAACCCACTAAGTTAAAATTTATATTAAACGTAAAGTTATTATTAAAATGGCACATTTTCTCTTTTCTCTAAGTTAGACAATTATATTGAAGGTTTTAATAAGTATAATTGTGTAAATACATACATGCCAGTACCGCGAATTTAGTTTCTATTAATAAAATATCCGATACTCAGCTGCAAATTGCAAAAAACGTACGGAAATTTGAATTTCGCGGGCTACCCTGGAGCATTCACCTTAAGCCTACCGAACGTTCGATAAAAATTCTTATTCATAATCGTTTCTTAGAGCTCCCATAACTAAACGCCACTATCGTACACAATGTTGCCATTTTGTAGAAAAATATGCGATTTTAGTCGATTTTAACGTTGTTTGCCTCTGGTCACAGAAAATTTGTCTATGCATTTTTAAACACTGTCATAAAAAACGTACACCAAGGTAAAGGAGGGAATAGTTTGAACTACCTAGTCTTTTGAACAATTTGTTGAATTTGTTATCATGCAATCTGGGAAAAAGCGGCAAAGGCCGTTGCCGTTAATACTTGTAATTCTGGTGAAGTACCACACCACCGACTAAATTAATTATAAAAGCAGCCGTTTCTTTGGAAAAACTGTACCATTTACGAAATTCTTCGTCATCCAGATAAAATGCATCGAATCTCTGCTAATACAATTTTATACGCGAACAACCACAATGCTATGTAGGGATTTTAAAGTAGGTATTTTAATACTAACTGACTGACATTGTAAACCGAACGTCAAACACGAAACAACTGATCGATGTCGGCCATTTGTTTCCCTTTTTTTTTGTTTATCTAGTGTTTTTTTTTTACTCTTGCTATTCCAATTCACTTTTGACAATGGCAGAATTGTCGACAACGGCATCGGTACTAATTGCCATTTAAAGAAATAGAATAGAATTGATGTCGGCCATTTTATTGTTAACGAACGTTTAAAGAAGGGTCATGGCTTCTTTAAATCAAATTAACTTTAATGGAGAAATAAAGAGTGTTTTTACCTCTAAAATACGATTATGAATACCATTTTTTTAACAAGCTTCCTACAAAGGCCTTATAAAGCTCCACTAATCCATTATAAATAAGCCAGTTAAACTCTATGTAAGAAGTTGGTAACATACCTTTATCTGTAAAGATCCACTGCACTCTTTAACATTCACACATCTCCAATGGGTCCATCCATTTTTATTTTCCCTTTTTTTTGTGTACTGGTAACCAGCTCTCATTAAAACGAAGCCACCATTTCTTGTTATGAAAGTCAAGCTTCCTGTTTTTCCCGAAGATGTTGAGGGCTGATTATCAGCTTCCTCAGACATATCTAAAAAAAATTATATATTGTATGTAACTTTTACATTTGATTGGATTATGATAAAAAAATCAAATAATAGGTATTTTAAATAACACTAATTTTAATAAAGAGAAGTAAATTATACAAAAGAACAAATTAATATACTCACTTAATAAATAAAAATCACTGTCACTCTGATACCAATACGCCACCGCCACCGCACGGAAATGTACTGAGGAATTTATGTAGATAAAATTTCTCTCCGAGTCAAAGCACAACATTCCAGTCACACTTGACTCTGATTGGTTGTTTCGAATTTTGGAACAATAGAGCAAACTCACCCTTTCTCGCAGGTAAAAAAAATAGCAAGATGATTCACTAAAACTACTCTTACCTATGCTAACCTTTGTAAAAATATTGGAGTGAAGTGAATTTGGAAAGTTTTAAGCATTATATTACGATTACATAAAAATATTGAAAAACAAATTTACTTTGATTAGGTTTGACTGCGCTGACTGTACCAAATTCAAGTTGTTGGTATTCGTTCGTACATTAAATTAAATTATTTAAAAAGTGGTATCCGTTCGGAATAGAAAAAAAATAAGAGTTGAATCAAATACCAGTGGTATTAGTTTTTGGTATTAGAATGGAATAAATCTTAAAAACAAATCGTAAAAATATATCTTCCTTTGTTTGTAAAATTCGTTTGCTCGACGTCGACAACTTATAATACCTACCAAAATAAATAACTAGCATTGAGGATGCGATTGTCTAGCAATGAGGGCTATCGTTTTTGAGCTCACCAGATGGCACCACTGTCGATTAAGGTCCTGTCAAAAATTCTATTTCATACTTTATAGTACCAATAACTTCATGAAAAGTTCATTTTATTACGTATAAAAACATAGTGCAAACTTCAGGTTCATATACACACATCAACACGGTCTAGGGATATTTCATACTCAATTAAATAACTCGAAAAGTACTGGCCGCATTGGAATCTTTTATACACCGATTTGTTTGTAATTTATCTCAGACTAATTCCAAATTCAAATTTTTGAAAATTCTTTTGTTTCGGTGGCATAAAAATGTCTTGATGTATAGGAGAGGGAATTTTCATTTGTGCGAAATTTAGAAAACAATACGAATTACGTTTAGTTACAGTTTTTTTTCATTTTTAAACGAAAGATAAAGTTAAAATTGAGGTATTGTAGCCATGCAACGCCGACATTTGACGAGGGCGGAGATGTTACGAGCTGTGGGAATGCTGGAAGCTGGATCTGTTCAGCGTAATGTTGCTGAGGCCATAGGGACCCATCAAAATGTAATTTCAAGATTGTGGACACGCTATCGTGCCACAGGTGAAGTAGCGGAGAGGCACCGGGGGCCAAGTCGCATCACTACCCCCAGACAAGACCGATTTTTGGCAAATTACTGCGCGAGCACAACCAAATGCAACGGCGACTCAATTGGTCCAAAGGCTGCGAGTGGAACACCAAGTGCTTGTGAGTGACCAAACTGTAAGAAGGCGACTGCATGAAAGCAATCTACGCTCTCGTAGACCACTCCGGGTCCCACATTTACGGAGAGGCAATCGTGGACGACGATTAGAATGGGTTCGGAACCACGTGGACTGGGGCCGTGACCAATGGTCCCATGTGCTGTTCACGGATGAATCCAGGTTCGGCTTCCATCCAGATTCACGAAGGACGCGTGTTTGGCGAGTTCCTGGACGATGGAGCCGTCTCCAGAACCCTCAGGAAGTTCACCCATACCAAGGAGGAACAATTATGGTTTGGGCAGGAATTCGTCTTGGAGGACGGACGGATCTCGTTTGGGTACGGGGCAATATGACGGCAGAACGATACGTCCAACAGGTGCTGGGGCCCGTAATCTTGCTCCACAGAACACAAATGGGGCAAGATTTCCTGCTCATGCACGACAATGCCCGGGCACACACGGCGAGAACGGTAGCAGATTGGTTACATACACATAATGTTAGGGCCTTAGACTGGCCTGCTCAATCGCCAGATCTAAATCCCATTGAGCATGCGTGGGATATGCTGCAAAGAAGAGCTCTGAAGGAAGTTCCTGAAAATCTGGCTACAGAAGATCAACTTTTTGCGCACCTCAGAAGGACATGGGACAATATTCCGCAGCAAGACATTGACAACCTTGTTCTGAGCATGCCGAATCATTGCCGATGTGTTATGAACATCATGGGCGCTTTCTCAGACTACTAACTTCAAGTTTATAAACACAAATTAAATGATTTTTCTATTTTTTTCAGTTTTTACTCACAAATTAAAAGTTCATTCATATACGGTTTCCGTCTATGCTTCATTTTTTTTCCATAAAATCCTGAAATTTTAATCTATACCTTAACCATTATTAAAAAATGGTAGAATATTAAATAACGTATCTTTTAAATATATACATGTCATATAAATAATTAACACATTGATAGTAATTCGCTTTTTTAAAAATATCCCTAGACCGTGTTGATGTGTGTATTTACAATATTCTCCATAAAATTAGCAAGCATGAAACATTTAAAAATAATTTCATCTCCAAGTACTGAAAATTAAGATTCTAAGTTGCTACTTAAAATCTTCAAATCTTAATTAGTCAGGAATAGCTCAATCTAGACCACAATCGTAAATATTTGTAAAATACGTGTTATAAAACCACGCAAAGCGTGAACTTTCTATGACATCTGACATTTCGGTGCCCCCGCGCTACACTAGCGCCTTTAGCGGCGAATTCATACGCGATAGCCCCCATTAGGTACTTACCCCTCTGTATGGCAGATTCTTTTTTTTTTTCTTAAAACAACACGCCCAAGTAACACAGAAAGCATTTTAACAAACGAATAGCAAACTTGTGTAGAACTTACTCTTATTTATGTTCACCGAGCATCTTGACGTTTTGTATTGGTATTTCAAAACCATTATGGTGCCTTACACTGTATAACGGTTGGATAATAGCATATCAAAATGCTTTTGTAAAGCCTTTAGTTTTAGTGCAGTAAACCACAACGCAGCTGTACGGCTTTCAGCAGTTTTTAGTGCATTTCGAATTACAATAGCATTTGTAATTCGAAATGCACTAAAAACTGCTGAGTAAAGTAGTAAATAAATGCATAATGCCGTTTAACAGCACAAATATGAACCATTAAAACGCCACGTAAATCCGCTATGCAACTTTCAGCTGTTTTTAGTGCCGTAGGGTCTACAATAGCATTTTTAAGTAGTAAGATAATGCCTAATGCTGCTTAAAAGCTTAAACTTTTACCGTTATAATGCACCGTTAAAACTTAACAGTTTTAACGGTGCATTATATATACAGCTTTGAGCTGTCTTAAGTGCCCTTTGTTGTGTAATAGCAGTTAAGTAGTAAGTAAAAGCCTAGTATTGCTAAACAGCATAAACGTGAATCAATGTAATGCTTGCATTTTTGAAGATCAACTTAGCTCTGTGGTACAGCTAGCAGCTCTTTAATCAAATATACGTGAGTTATTGTAATGCGTAAAGCTGTATATACATTTCATTCATTTTACTGTATTCGTAGAACCTTTTGTCGGCCATATTGGGGAAAAGCACATATTAAATGATCAATAAAACAACAGCAATTTTTATGGTGGATTTTTATTTCCATTACTTCTTGATTTTGAACAATTGTCATCCAGGGTGCAAACATGCCTGTGTCATTCGCGTCTGTGTCTGAATGTTCTTCCGTTATTGATAATTCAGCTTCGGCAAGCTGATATGTTCAAATATTGTTCATTTTAAAATAGCGCTCCTATAATCTCCATTCTTTTTATCGGGCTTGGATTGCTCATCTTTAATTAATTTGTACTGTGTCTTTTAAGGCGGCCACCACAATTTACCATTTTCCTTCCGCAAAGACTACATAGTATTGTTTTTCCTCTCTCTATCGTCTGTTTTATTTTGTACGGCGTTTTATGGTTGGTATAAAAATCACTGAAAATAAGAAAGCAATATTTTTAAAAAGCATCACCCATAAAAAATAATATTATTGCGTTTTCTGAAGAGTTTGGCCATTTTAAAGTGTACAGGTATATTTGATGGCTACTGTACCTGACTATGTACTACACTACACTGGGTATGAAGTAAATAACGGTCCTTTATATAAAAATATCTTAATGACATCTTTTTATCAACTTGGCAAACGAATTCAAATTATATAAATTCTGAAATGGGTTTTATTGTTTTGCTCAAGGATCGCCAAAATTGCGTTCAAGTAATGGCACTACTTCAGTCTACATCAAGTCTACTGTTAACCGGTGAACCCATGTAGACCTACTTTATAGACAATGCCACTACAGTGGTTCATCAGAAGCCTTCTCTCTTGCCTCTGGCTTAATAATGACTCACGTATGAGCATTTATACAGCTGGCAGCATTAATTAGCCTTGTTAAAGGCTCACCGAGCTGCTATACCCCGACACTATTTTGTAAATATTTTAAAACCAAAAAATATTATCATTCTGACCTATTTATGAAAGCAATAGACCTTTAAAATAATGATATAACTTGATTTAATACTGCCAACCAATACTATTATGTTAATTGAGCAAAATTCGTTCTATACTAGGAATACACAATTGTTTTGGTGTCTTCACACATATTTTTATATAACATTTTCTATCAAAACCACAAAATATCGAAGGCGCGTGAAAATTTTCAATGAAAGTTATATAGACATTTACAGTAAACTACATTGCGAATAATATTTGAAGGCATGAAGTAACAAAAGAGTCAAAAACTTACCCAGTATTATAAATTTTGTTTTGTTGCAAACAAATATGGTGTCAGTCACTCAGTTTTGACAGTCTTCGTCTATAATATTATATTGCTAGAGAAAATAGTTAAATTACCACGTTAATTGTATTATGACATTTGTACCGTGCTCTTAAATAGCTCCAATCATTCTTTTACTACATTCTACTGCTAGTCTAATGCTTTTGTAATGCAAATAACATCTTCATTATCAATAATATTGCTAGGATAATGCTTCTGTAATGCGATTGGTAACTTCATTGACCGTAATAATGCTTCGTTATTGCGATTAGTACCTCCTTTGGCCACAATAATGCTAATACAATGCGCCTGTAATGCAACTAAACAACTATTGTGAACCTATTTAGGATCTAAAGCCGTATAATTTGTGCCCAAATAAGCATTACAGTAGCCGTGTAAACGTTTGTAATGCTACTATAGAACTAACTCAAAATGCGAAAACTATACAGAAATGCTGTAAGTCGGCCGTTATACTGCTTTGATGTGTTACTTGGGACGCACCGTGATTAGCAATTTGACATGTATGGGTATCGTATTACCCAACACTAACAGGGTTGGTTGGCTCCATGTAAAATACTGGTATTCAGCTGTGTTAGGTTAGACTGGAAGCCGAGGATGGTTTGGGAAAAGGCTGGACAGATGATGTCAAGTTTACATGTAAAACTTATGTAGGTAGATCTGCTTCTGTACTAAGTCGTCGTAAGTTTCATAAAACAATTTTTGAAATCGTCTCAACAAAAACGTAAGCCGATTAATCATTTATATATAATTATATTTCTATGGTTATAACGAACCTTAGAGGTGAAATGGCTATGAAAGCAATTAGGGTGCTCATAATAGACATAAATAATTACTATGTTCAGATAATTTAATAACAGTAGTGTTCTAAATTCGAATACCAATGAGTCACGCTTACCTGGACAAACTTTACTATGACACTGGCGAAACTTTATTTTGCGTGTGTTTCTGTTACTTTCCGATTGAAATATGGTTGAAAATCGCGTGGCATAGTGAGATATAAATGGTAAATGCTTATTAGGTGTCGTGTAAATTGAAATTTGTAACGTTTGACCTCATTTTAGGGGCTCCGTCTCGTATTTAATTGATTTATAATATCCGTCGGTACTAGCGTTTGCTAATTCATAATATTGTTATCCAGATCTTTACCTATTACTTTTCATGTTTTACGAGACAAATGCAAATAATATTGGCAAATTGATGTTTTCAGTACTAACTTTACATCATATCAGTCTAGTTCAACCCACAGCTGAGTACAGGCCTCCCTCTCGCACCATGCTGCCCTGGTCTGCGCGAGTCTCCATCAAGTCTTAGCCGCGATCTTCTGAATGCCATCCACCCGTCTGACTGTTGGTTTGACAACACTTTTCTATTGTTTGTTTACCGCTAGCTATTAACTGCCGTTTTCTATAACTTACTTATAACGGTTAGTTAATATGCCTTAATCTAGTATAGCTATCGGTGTTTGTATAAAAAAGATGGCAATGAATTAACAGGAGTATTCTATCCACGTCTCTTATCTGTCTCTCGGAGGGTTGACAGTTGATGTTTCTTTAACTGTTTATCTGGGATAGCAACGTTCCGTTAACTGTTAGTAAGTTATTGAAAAGGACCTTCAGTTGTGTAGAAAATGTTTCACAGGGGAACCATTCATGCTCAGGTTAGCCAACCGAATGGTCTTACTTTGCACCGAAATTTGTTCCAGCGTAAGTATTTTTCTATTTCTAATATTTAGCCTTTTTTTTTTTTTTTTTTTTACCGATGGGTAATCATCAAATAACCCCTCCCGCTCTGGGCTGAGCAGGAGGGAGTGTCAGACTTTTACTGACTAAAACCCATCCATGTTCCTTCCTTTGCCCTTTGTGTTCCAGGGCCGCGGTATCTCTTTCGAACAGTCCCGCAACCCTGGCAGGCGTCGGTCCTTACGGACCCCTCCCTGTTTGCTGACTCTCCTTGAGGCGCGCGTGGAACACGAACGCGCCGTCGACACGGCCTGTCGTCATAAGACGGACGGACGGCGAGCTAGCCCATAGCTCACCGTCCACAGGCCCGCGCCTACGGTGGCCGGGGGCCACCACGTGGCCCCCGACGCCCGATGCGTCTCCCGCGGCGGCTGGGACGTGAGGTTCTCTCCCTCTCACGTTCCGCCACCTCCTTCGCTAGCATGACTGCTTCGCAGAAGGAGGTGACGGCGT
Source organism: Eugnorisma glareosa (assembly GCA_947578425.1). Lineage (NCBI taxonomy): Eukaryota > Metazoa > Arthropoda > Insecta > Lepidoptera > Noctuidae > Eugnorisma > Eugnorisma glareosa. Next base: position 2,812,797 of record OX387968.1, read on the forward strand.
CCCATTCCGTCTCGCTCCGGACCATGGATTGAACCAAGGCCGGAAGCGAGAGGTCGCCGCCGCCGATCGCCGCTACGAGGACACGGCGGTGCTCCGCCCACGCGGGGCAGATCTCCACCGTGTGCTCCACCGTGTCCTCCGGTCGATCCTCACAATGGTAGCACCCGGGCGTTTCCTCCCGCCCGATCTAATATTTAGCCTATACTGTTTAAATGATGTATTGTATGTATAAAAGTAGTAAAAAGTAGTAGTTAAAATTTAACCAGATACTAAATTAGGTAATTGCATTGTTTGCAATGACCAACTCAATATTTTCATTATTACTTAGCCTCTTAGTGGGGCATAGTACTTAGTTCTTACGGAGGAGGTAGCACTCCTCACTTTCTGTGTTGAAGTTTGTCGTATATGTATATTTCAACGGAGCATAGTTGTACTTTAACATTTAATAAATAGTAAGCGGGTATTAAAACGCTTATAATAATTTTAAAGTCTTTATTTTATACTATAGCGACCCGCCCCGGCTTCGCACGGGTTATTAATATACATTTAAACCTTTCTCTTGAGTCATTCTATCTATTGCTGAAAACTGCACTAAAATCCGTTGCGTAGTTTTACAGATTTAAGCGTACAGACAGCGGGAGCGACTTTGTTTTATATTAAGATTTGATAAAAAAGGTCTAACAAGTGTTGAAGCACCAAAAAACTTAAATTATCCAGAGCTGAACTAATTAGTTAAAAATAGGTAATAATTACAAGAAAAATAGGTCATGTTTCAAGGTGAATCGGCCCACAATATCAATAAAGACCAGACTTCGTACAGAAATCGGTCATCCATTACGTTACATAATCTTAGGACCCGTCTTAGTGCTCTCAGAAACAGAACTCATCAATTAGATTTAATTGTTTTGGCTTGTATACATCCTCTATGTGCCACGTCCTCTATGTGCCACAGAAATCGCCGAAGGATGTTCCACTGCATAGTTCCTTTAAAAGAAGATGCTCTAAGTCTACAACGTAAGAAAATATTAATCTCGCTTGTCAAAAATGGATCAAATTTGAAAAAAAATGGTCTACTTCTTCGTATTTTCTAGAATGCTCAAACACAATGGCAGAGTAAAACATAAAGAAAAAGAATCTACCCCAATCAGTAGAAAATAAAATTCAGAATTCTCTTCTCTTCATAGATCGTAGCCAGGAGTCAACAAATTCCCACTGGGCTTTGCTACGCTGCTACGAGCGAAAAATTCTTGCTACGAAGTTGGCATCTCCTCCGAAAAATATAAGAATAAAAAAATAAATTCACGTCTTCTGATTGGACGGCCTACGGACAAAGAATCATAAAATCTTCTTTGTGTGCAAAAAAATGTTTTATAACTTAGATAAGACTATAAGACATAGCTTTGCTTTATTAGTAAAAAATATAACTTTATTTCAGACCTTGAAACATTGATGTTAGTAATACCACAGAATAAATACCTAGCAAGTGCCAAGTGTAATACACACTACAGAGAAGCTATGTTAGTAACAAACGTAATAAAAGACTTCGTTGTTCGAAAGCGTGACTGCTGAACACCTGGGGCCTTAGTCTGCTATTGCAATGGTGTCAGAATGGTCTATAATTGATTTAATAAGGCCCCTAGCCCACGGCGCATTGAAGCGCGTTCGAAACTCGTTTGACGTGCGTACAAAGGGTAATTCGTCTGCGCGGGGCCTTATTAAATCAATGATAGACCATTCTGACACTATTGCAATAGCAGACTAAGGCCCCAGGTCCTGGGTTCGATTCCCGGATTGGGCTAAGTGATAATGGAATTTTGCATTAGGAATTTCCCTGTAGCAGCTCCGGAGTCTGGATTTCTGTCCGGTTAATGGCAATAGGCTCGCTATTACTTGCGTGTACTATTAGGTATACCTCTACCTAACCCATCAGGAATTACAGGCGTTATGTTGTGTAAATTCATATATCAGCTGCACTCTCCTGAGTCTCCGAGTTCATGTAGTTGTAGGTATGTACATGTTTATGACCTTCGACATTAATTTATTATTAGTAGGTGTCAGTAGATGCTATGACCAATATGACCATTTAATAAATAAGTACCTACATATAATTTGAAAACAGGTAACTTCTTTAATGTTAAAGTGCTGCAACACCCATTACCCAGGTACTACGAAGAATAATAAAATACATTGTAATGTTCTCGAGTTTTATAACTCAATCAACTAAGAGACCCATATCTTCAGGCGTTGAAGACATTTAGCCCTTTCGCTGTTTCAAAGAAAACTGATTTAACGTGGAAGCCGATACCGGCGGGTCGCATCCGGCTCGCGTCCACCTTAAGGTGGTTGCGCAAGGGTAGCCCGCGAAATTTAAATTTTCTTACGTTTATTGCAATTTGCAGGTCAGTGTCAAGTTGTATGATGATGAAAATATGAATCGCGCCAGTAACACATATGGAGTTACAGAATTATAATCATTCAAATCATCAATACAACCCTCCAAGTTCATATAATCTCAAAGAGTGACTTTTTCATGAAATAGCTATTGAATGTGATTATATGAACTTGGAGAGTTGTATTGATGATTTGAATGATTATAATTCTGTAACTCCGTACGTGTTACTTGAGAAAATTTAAATTTCGCGGGCTACCCTTGCGCTTCCACCTTAAATCCGCATCGTTAATTTTTGCACCAGAAACGGCGTGCCTGCGCCCGTCGCCGCCGCGCCTATTGAGTGTAATTCACGACACGTCACCTACGTACATTTTGTATGAAAACGTTTTCAAGCGGCATCATGCCTGCGCAGCGCCTTCACCTTACGCCGTTTCTGTGTAATTAGCGCCTAAGGTGGAGCGCCCTGACGCCCTGGAGCGGCGATTTCGCAGGGTGGCTGGTAGTAACTGGACGAGAGTTGCTGAGAATCGAGTGTGGCGTGCGATTGAAGAGGCCTATATGTCCAGCAGTGGACAGCTGTAGGCTGATGATGATGTTGGGGTGAGCTTCTGGTCTATGTTGGGCAGTTAAAGGCCAACATGTTAAAGAACTCCTTTCTTTATTTTATTCCAGCCTCATCTTCATTGCAATCAACTCAATTCCACTTCCATCAATAAATGCAAACATCTTTAGTATTCTTACATGTGAATGCAGTTTCATTACCATAGTATCGCGTGAGAAACATGCCTGGCTTGATTATAAAAGCTAACGATGATCTTCTAATGTACTATGTCTGTATGTATCGTAGTAGGCGAGCCCCCTTTAATTTTTATCTTTTGTTGTTATATCTTTCTTATAGATTTTCCTGTAATCTATACAAGCAAAAAACATTTTTTTGTATTTATTTCAAAATTTTCGGCCCAAATTCGAAGTAATCTCTCGTAATTTCGCTTATTTTTTTTAAATAACTTCAAAACAAACATAAAAATAATGATTTAAAAAAAATTGAGATGATTACAATGAGACCTTTCATTGATATGTAACAGTAACACGTTATAAATAGTATATCGTATATTAGCAAAACCTTTTCCACGATATTTTTTGTGTTATTAATTTACGTTACACGCCACTTTGGGTCACCGACGTACACATGTGTACCAAATTTCAACTCAATCGGTCCAGTAGTTTCGGAGTAATAGGCTGAGACACACGGACAGACAGACACGCGAGTGATCCTTTAGGGGCTTCAGTTTTTTCCTTTTGAGGTACGGCACCCTAAAAATGAACCGGAATTATCAGAACATACGCTTTCAGCCTTACAACTCCGATAATATTATCAAAACCGCATATTAGCTATTCTCGTACGAAAACAGAATAATAGAATACACGTGTCAAAACTTCATAAATAATACTCAACAAAATATTAAATTAACACATTTGTTTTGTATGAAACGGCGCCACGGCCCGCTGCCGGTCATTAATCAGTTGCAAGTATATAAATAGACGTAGGTACTCGTCTACAACAAAACGTTAGCATTCAAGGCGGGAGGCTGCGTTGCATCATCACTTGTATTCAAAGACAACCTCGGCTGCCTCGGCAGCACCATTAGAATACTTCCGGATTATTACTGATGAGGTAATATTATAAAGAGGTAAAATTTGTATGTTTGTATGTAGGGGGTAATCTCTGGATCTACTGAACCGATTTTGAAAATTCTTTCACTAATAGGAAGCTACATTATCCCCGAGTGCTATATTTACAACGTGCCCGTGGGATAATTTCCGACCAAAACGCGAGCGAAGCCGCGGACAACAGCTAGTCTTTTATACAGGGTTATTGGTAACTAGCTAATGCCCGCGGCTTCGCTCGCGATTTCTGCAAAAAAAAACACAGAAATATTTTATGGGGTTATAGGGTGAGCCCCTATAACCCCATAAAATATTTCTGTGTTTTTATAGAGAATTTTAAGATCTGCAACTTTGATCTGAGATTTTTTTTGATAAAACCTACCGTTTTCGAGAAAAATCCAAAAAACCTCAAATCTTGACCTTTGACCCCGAATAACTTTTGTAGCACACATAGGATCGATGGGGATTTTTAAAACTTTATTTGTAATGGTAAATCCCAGCTCTCCACCAATATTTGGCTCTCCGGGAATTTTTGTTATTTTAAATGTCTCGGGACTAGCCGACCCACAGCAGCATCGCCCGCTGACGGATTTCCATACAAATTTTCACTTGCAACCAATTCAATTCTGCTTGGGCTACTTCTCTGTCTTACCAAAGTGGAAAAAAAAGAAATTCAGCATTTCCTAGCACTAGGTAGGTACCTTAGATTTTCACTAAGCTTTACACAATGGCCTATGGTTCTATGTATATTCAAGGCAAGGATGCTCTGTTGCATCACCATCTTGTTTTCAAAGCATAGAGAGCCTTGTCAGTCGTTACATTATGTTACTTATTTCCGGATTCAAATGGGTGTGTTTCTTACTGTGTTATGTACTTAGACTGTTTGTTATGTATTTGTACAAAGGAGACCTTGAGCCACACTTGAGCGCTGTTATGTTTAGTTATGTTTAGTTATTTTTTCGTTTTAAACTTTTTTTAATTACCTAAGTAAGGATTTTATTCAGACGCACAAATATTCACAATTTTGGGCAGAGAATGCGAAAGTAACCAAAGAAGTTAATTAGGTGCTTCAGTAGGTAATTTAATTATTATTTTGTAAACTGATCTCATGTGATGAAGTCTTCTCAATTTATCGAGAACTTTACATATTTATTGTAAGTGGTATAATTATCTGTATAGATGTCAGTTAAGAGATGTATTGTTATCGATTCACACAACCACAATGCCAGTCTTGTCGATCAACCAGTCAGCTACATTCAAATTTCGAAACGCACGCTAATTTGTTCAACCCCGTTCTGCCTAGACTGGCAAACAGACGATGTGTAGAATATAGATGAGCCCAACCTGCTTTGTGTACAACCTCCTTTTTCGATGAATCATCCACCTTACAAAATCGGTGTATTCCGACAAATAAATACGGTTTTTCAAAAGTTGAATGGACTCGTTTGTTAATGATAAAAGGTGTTTTGGACTTTGAAAAATAAAAAGGCGTAAAATGAGACTTGAATGTCTTTTTGTTTGAATTTAAACTGCACGGGTCCCTTTTACGGGTCTTGTAAAGTTAAATTAACATACTGGTCGTTGCTCGTTGAGTTTGAGAATTCGATTCCAGCGTATTATAGGTACCTTATTATATCCAGGTACCTATTACCCACTTCAATCAATCACCTTGATTAGAGTGATGTACATTTTTGTGTGTTTACTCAAAGTTTAGAGTATGGTTGTGCTAACCAACGGACTCCAGCTCATGGACTGTTGTTGGTTAGTTGAAATTAATGCGTCCTAAATGGCCTAATTCGTGTAATTTTGTTCATCGAGCCTTTGAAAGAGTGCAATTCCAGCGCGCCTTTGCTTTGCCACATAGTGAAAAGTTGCAGCATAATTTGTCTATAAAGCTCCCACTGGGATACAGGCTAGCTTCTCTTGAAGGATATAATATATATATCGATACTTGATATTTTTGTTAGACATGCCTTTTAACATTTAATGCTATACATACATAAGCTACTAAAGCATTGCACGCCTCTTTTGGTGCATGGCCTTAATCGGAACTAAGGTCGCCATTTTGGTTTTTCAATACAATTACTACAGACAATCCCACAAAATTATGCTCTTGTCAATGCCATTTAGGCGCCAAAAGAACCACGCTCATAGTATACCTTTCGCATGTTTCTGTATAGATAAACTCTAAAAATAATGACGATGATTCAACTACAACACCATTGATAAACCAACTTTGATATCGCAATTTTTACACAAAAACATAAAAACGGGTTATCTATTAATGAATGAACAAACAAATTAAAAGTGTCCATGAAATTATCAATATTCAAACGTAGAACATTAAGTTAGAATTAAGTTAGATTAAGTTAGAGTTGGATTAAGTTAGGTAAGGGACATAAACACATTATTCTTTTCCTTTTCTCACACACTATAGTCTACGTTTCTTTTTCATTTCTCCTTTTGCAGGTCTGCTGGCAGAAATTTCTTAAGAAATAAGCAGTACCTTTGTACTCATATTTTGTAATTGTATTTTCCTGTGTAATCTACTGTGTGTACATAAATAGTAAAATAAATAAATAAATAAATAAACATTCCACGCGGAAGTCAAATGCAAACTGCGTCATTTATTTTGTGACAAAATTGGAAAATAACATTTTGTCTAGTTTTACTAAAACACGGTTTAGGTTTTAGGATTGCACAAACCGTTTCGTACTAAAAAATGGTTGTAATCTCGAAAATAAGAAGAACACGTGAATATGCTATGTCCTAACTTCTAGGAGTCGTTATTTTAACCCGGCGCCAATGACGTGAAAATAATAACGCGGACTATGACACCGGGTCATGGTGACCCGAAGATTATCAGAATTTTTCAATATGTTAGGTAATGATAACACCTTATTTTAATGATTCATGTATTAGTTTGTATTATTGTTTACTGGGTAAAATAACAAAAATGCCAATATATTCATAGAATCAACTTTTATTAACTTTTTTCAGAACACATGCAAAATTATGTTTGAAAACACAATTTGAGTAATTATTTAAATTTTCTTATAGAAAACTTACTAAAATAACAAAACAACATTTTTATTTACTAATATAAAGATCACGCACTTAGGAACTTCAATTATATAATCAGTCTTCAGTTTCCTCATTCCATGGAACTGCTACAATTTTCGCAGTATATGATGTCATCATCATGTGCCTAGCCTTTTCCCAACTATGTTAGGGTCGGCTTCCAGTCTAACCGGATGCAGCTGAATACCAGTATTTTACATGGAGCGACTGCCTATCTAACCTTCACAACACAACCCAGGTAGTACTAGGTAATACGATACCTCTTGATAAGACTGGTTGTCAGACTTTTTGGGCCACTGACTACCTGTAACGACTGTCAAAGATCTATAATTGACAGCCGGGACCAACGGCTTAACGTGATTTCCGAGGCATGGAGGAAACTCGGTATGTAATGGGCGGTCACCCATCCACAGACCAACCTAGGCAAGCGCGGCTTAACCTAAAGATCGACCTGAGCGGTTGATAATATTTTTCCACGAGCTCCTCGCTCCTCCTCTTTCGCAGTATGGGATGTAATGATCAAAATATATCTGGTAAGCATTGCAAGTGCGGGTAGTTTTCTTATCTTTCCTTACACCTGACATCTCCTACGAGCTCCAGGAACCTTCCGGGGAGGTTCTTCAGGGTGTGCCCCCGCGAAATCTGCGATTCTTTTGCGCAATTGCCGAGGCAAATTCACACGGGTTCTTCGTTCTTGCAAATGGTCCTGAATGAGGCTAAGTCCTCTAAGATCTCTAATATTCTTTCAGAGCGGTTTGTGAAAGACATATTTGCCAAATTCCTGAAAGCAAACACGAAAAATGATCAATAAACACAAAAAATACAAAACAAAATATGTCACGAAAACAGTACGACATTGATGACGTTGGGTCATATTTACCCGTTTTTGCTTGACGCACGTGTATCTCCCTGCACTGGTGGTGAAGCACTGAATTCACTAGCGGTGTGGGTGTAGGAGTACTGCATCTCCAGCTACTAAAACGTTCAAAACCACAAAGCACGTAAAATACAAAATATGGCCGTTAGAAATCACCTCGGGTCAATATGACCCAGCGTCATTGGCGCCGGGTTAATAAATATGCAAAAAAAAAAACGTTTATTCGTTTGAAATATATTTCGCAGAACAAAAAACACGTGTTCTGTCATTAAAACCATATTTACTATGTTCATACTTCATTGTGTAGTACTACAGTAGGTCTTCACGTTTACCTACGTCGATGAATCATCGAACTTCTAAGAACGGTTAACTCGGCGAGAATTCACTCTCGATCCACATCCGGTCACGTGTTGGTTCAGAATATGGCCTTCGTAGAAAAAAAGGATTTATTCAAAAAAAGAAGTGACCTGACCTCTTGAACAAGTTGTAGGACTTGTGGGGCATTCAAGTGGTTTCGAAGAGGTTTTTTTTGTGAAGACTATATTTTATAATTTAGTGGGGCTGTTGTAAATGATTTGTCATTATGATTTTGGTGTGAAACCACAAATTAGTTTCTAGAATTTCAATGGCGGCGGGTACGAAACGCGGCGAACGGTTTAAAAAGAAACACTACCTACGTTTCTGGGAATGTTGTAGTATTGGGGAAACCCACATCTAAAGGGTGTGGCTATGGTTTCAAAAGATCCTTCTTCATCACAAGCTTTCAAATGTTTCATGTAAGACGGGGAGAATACAGCATGAATGCATGATAACCTCGATCAATCGCCTGGTGTATCATGATGTGTGCCAGTTTATAGGGATATTATGGAGTCTCATCTTGGTACATATTTGTACTTAGAAAACCATAGCATGAAGTCCTGGGCTCGATTCCCAGGTCGGGCCATGTTCCATCAGGAATTTCTCAGTAGCAGCCACGGAGTCTGGATTTGCGCCCGGTTGATGGCAATAAGCTCGCCCCCTATGACATGGGACTTAAACACAACTGGCCAAATGTGTGTGTATTAGGTACATTTTTGCCTAACCCTTCGGGGGTTACAAGCGTGGTGTTATGTGAAGATAGTTAAGAAACTGCTGCCTCTTGTTATATTCAAGGACCTAAGTACCTTCGTCTATTTTTAGCATATTCCGCAAAACAAGTGATAAATGTCTAATTGAAGATAGCGACGACGTAATAATCCGAGGAATTGTTTACTTTTTTATCAATTACACCGTATCACACCACCAGAACCAATGCAGATTAATGGCGCCTATTGCAAAATAACAAAAACTAGCGGTAGGTAATGTACAAGCCGGTTTAATCTTCGTATGGAATTAACATTACAGTCTGATAACAGTGATATGATAAGAAATAACAGGAAAAAATGTATACTTCCTACTTAAACACGAACTTTCTCCTATAAAAAGTAGCGAAATGTGATGCCGGCCGGTGTAAATTACTATAGATACACCTCTGCCCATCTGATCGGGGTTACAAGCGTGAAGTTATATTGAAACTCAGAAGAAGCTGCAAGTCTCCAACTAATTATTTTCCTCACATTCTCATACAATCACGGACATAATTATAACAACTTATTGGTATTTACAATACTAGTGCATATTAGAGCATTGAACGCACCTGCGTATTCCATTCATGCGGAGTAACGAGTTGCCTTGTGTGGACATCATCGCACTGACTGCACTCCTACTTAGTGAGTTGGTATTTAGATAGTCGTGTCGCAATAGTATTGTTTACGGCGTTGGGCTTCATTATAGAGGCCCATAATGGAATACTGCTGATCACAGTACCTACTCTATTAAGTTGACAAACGGATTTATTATTTCACACCACAAGCGATGTTGAGGCAAATTCTTGACATCACTAGCTTCGCCCGCGTGGAGTTCGGTAATTTATTGTCCCACGGGATCTTACTGCCCGGATAAAAAGTATCCTATGTGTTAATCCAGGTTATAAACTATCTGTGTGCCAAATTTCATCCGAATCCGTGCATCAGTTTTGGCGTGAAAGAGTAACAAATATCCATACATACCTACATAAAACCAAACAAACTTTAGCATTTATACTATTCAAGTAAGATAAAAAATCTCTTTTTTGTCAGATTTACATCCCACCCACCCCTCCCACAGCTGGGCAAACGCCTCCGATTCCGTCCACTTCTCACTATGTTGGCCTTCTTCTCGCTAACAATTAATGAGGAAGCCATCTAAGTTTGCTGCGACATCGTCTAGCTGCCCTAGGGCTCCAGTCTTATGATATAAGGTCCACGGATTGGTCGGCATCAGTCTTACAGCTACAGCAGCACGTACAGGTTGCAAAAGGATCCACCCTCGAAGCCGTCAACTAAGAATTCTGTAGATCAAACTAACACTGCGCAAAAATGGATTAGGTACTGGGAAACGAGTTTTTTTTGGTGTGAAAAATCACGGTTTACGGTAGCACTCAATGACTATGCTGATGAATGCATTCAATGGGTCATGGAGTTGGTTAAGATTATTATATTTAAAAATAACGTTAAAAAGTTGGAACTTTGACTTTTAATATCTCCGTACTCGTAACTGGAAGGTATGGTCCAGTACAAGAAGATGACCGCAATGACAGAAAGGTGTTTTTACAACCGTTAAAATACCGATTGAAAATGCCACACATCGCAGAAGACACAATCATGAAATTAGATGGCATAGACGCTCAATAAGAACTTATTTACTATCCCTCAAATATCACGGGCATGTGGAATTGGTTCTTGCGAATTGCGTTAGGTCAACATCGGGTAGAAAATAAGACTAGCGCGACTCTCGCTAAAAAAAAATCTTTTGCGAATCGATGGACCTACTATATCCGTATATCTTAGAGATGAGTTTAATGACCTACATTTTATGAACTACGCTTTGGTTGGCAATGAATTGGACAGCGTTCCGCGGTTCCGCCCTGTGACTGCACTCGCGTTTACCTTCACTGCACACTAAGCAGTTGTCCTTATTCATATCCTAGAACAATCATGAGAAATGATTGGAATCAGGTAAAAACGATACGAATGTCAGAAGTACATTGTATTACGTACTTTTAATGTTTAAGGGCTTTTGGAGAGTAAAATTACCTTCCTCTATTCTGTGCGGTTTGTGAGTTCGGCAGACAGGAGACGCGGACGAGCGGTAACTGTGTAGCGGACAATAGTCCACTATTTGCTTAAAAATATAAAACTAAGTTTATTTTAATCCGTAGAGTACCTATATATTTTAATAACGTAAACTTCTTTACATCTTATCTAAGAGTAATAACTTACAGTTAGGTTAGTAGTAATGTATTCTGTACTTCTGAATGCGTTTAGAAACTAATAATGCATGCACTTTATCGTTCACCATCTCTGATAGCCTTATATTGTCCTTATTCATGATTTATCTTAGAACAATCGCGAGGATAGCGACTTTGAGATCGGTTTATAAATGAAATATACGTTATTTATTTCAAATTTTCAATCTATACTTGCTAATGTTAAAATTACGAAAGAGACTGTCTGTCTATCTGTCACATTTCACGGTTCTGCGGCTGAATGGGCTTCGATGATTGGCATACAGCTAGACCATGACCCTGATATGGACATAGGATACTTATTTTTTACCCGACTACGTACGGCGAAGCCAAAAAGAAGGGTTATGATTTTAGCAGTTTATGAGTCTATGCATGCATTTATGTATGTTTGTGTTTATGTATGTTCCTCTAAACCCCCTTTTCGCATTGGCCGCCCGTTAAGAGCCATCGCGTATCAGTAGCGTTCGCCGTCCACGGCACGTTCTTCTCACCCCCGATGACCCCACCGCATTTCGCCGTAGCGGCTCCGTGGCTACACAGTCTGGATTTGTGTCCGGTTGATTGCAATAGGCTTGTCCCTATTACATGACTGGAGAATGTGTGCTGGCACTATACAGGCTATCGAATTATATATACAGGCTATAGAATTTGACCAGGATGCATAAGCATCCTGGTCAAATTCAAGGAGGTATCTATACTAACGATTCTCGACCCGAATCTATAATAAAAATGGTAGTTTTTTACATTTTTTTACGGATATCGGTATGTTTAATCACTCGTATTAACGCACAAACGCAAACGTTTATTCCACAGTATAATTATGGTCAGTATGGCAACTAGGAGATGGTTTACGCCTACTGATCTCCCTTAAAAAATACCCTTTTTATTACACACCTACTTGTTTTTGACCAACTCTGCCTAATGGCCTAACCCTTCGGTGATTACAGGCGTAATATGATGCTATATTATGAGGACAGCGGTGGACGAGTTATATATGCTGAAAGAGTGTAGAGCGAAAAATTTGGAGTTAAAGTTGGTTTATTAAGATTTTTACTCATTATTTTGGTTTGATGCAGTCTGGAATCCCCAGGACTCAGTATTTCAACGAAGACTTATTTTCCAAGCTTGCAATTCCAGTAATGTGTTATAGTTAATATTGACTTAGCTTATAAAGTAAATGTTTGAACCGGAGCAGGCCAACCGAACAGGCAACTTTCTCGGAATTCGCGAGATTTGATAAGATTGCATGAAACATGTCTGTTTGTTCGTCCGAGATAATGTTCTTTGTTCTTTGTTCTTCGTGCCGGCGAATAGTTCTGTGATAAGTGGTGATAACGAATATCTTTTGAATTCTTCAGTTGAAACGTAACATAATCAGCCTATAATGTTCCAGGTACCGGTTTTCAGGCCTGGACTCCACCAAAGCGAAGACGTGCGAAGATGTGCGAAGCGGAGAGGCGCTCACACAGCACAGCACACCGCTCACCGCACACCGCTGACAGCACAGCGCTCACCTGACACCGCTCACCGCACACCGTTCACCGCACACCGCTTACGCGTCAGGCCTCCTGTCTGGTGGGCCGCTACGCAGTTATTTTTCTTGCAGTCCAACAGAAAAATTGAATTGTTATTACGAATTATTGTCATTAGTATTGTCACGAAAATAAAGATCAATTTCTATATTTTTGACAGGTTAAACATTGGTACGAGCTTAGAGATCAGTTTTTTTTAAATTTCATAATATTATGTATGTACATGTAAGTATCTAAGAAACTACTAACAATAAAATCATAACACAAGATGAGTACACTAAAGGGACAATCGGTATGCATGTCCCTTAACCAGTAGATTTCGTAAATCTCTACTCGTAGCAGGAACCTAAGAAAAACTGCGTAGCGACAGATTAGAACGTCGTCGAACGCGGAAAAGTAGCCCTAGGGCTACTTGCACGAAAAATTTAACTCGAATATTGTATGATAAACTGTCAATTTAACCTCGCATAGCAACTAACGCTTTTTTCTTGTTTCTCGGATGTGGAATCATCAAATAACTCCTCCCGCTCTGGGCTGAGCAGGAGGGAGTGTCAGACTTTTACTGACTAAAACCCATCCATGTTCCTTCCTTTGCCCTCTGTGTTCCAGGGCCGCGGTATCTCTTTCGAACAGTCCCGCAACCCTGGCAGAGCAACTAACTCTGGGATAAGTTTTTCGTGCAACTGGGCTTAAGTGTTTTCAAATCTGTTCATTTCACGCGTGGCCTAAGGGTTGAACCACACCTATCAGCACGGAATCGCATTTTTTCCATGATCCTATCCTATTTTGTCGCTCATAACCGTCATTTGTTAGAGCGCCTCGGCGATGCTACCGCATGCCATAGCACTCCCGCTCTCTCTCGTGTGCTTATGATTAATTAATTAACATTTTTCTATTTATATGTATATGGAGGGACAGGCAGTCTGGTAATTCATATACCTGCTCGTTGCTCGAAATAATCACCGGATTATTTGCTTCTTAATCGGCTTATAATATGTCACAGATGTATTCCTCGAAGGAGTAGACAGAGGTATAAGGCACACTCACATTTCGCCAATTTATGTTTAGGTCTCATGTATGATGTTATATCATGGGGGTGAGTCCATTGCCACCGGCCGACCAAAAATTCAGACTATGGACTATTCAATTTAATTTCCGTATAGAAAATTGATATTGCAGTTAGTAAGAAGTACTACGAATTTATAAAATGACTAGCTGTTGCCCGCGACCTTTGTTTGCTTGAAATTATTACTTTCCTTTTTTGATCAGATTTTTTAATCGAATTTTTAATTTCAAGGATTTTATTTTTTTGCACGGAACCCTAATTATTGTTTTTTTCTAAAATAAAAGTAGCCTATGTTTGACCTTATAACATCAGCTATCTGCCAGTAAAGTCCCGTCAAAATCGGCCCAGCCGTTTCGGAGATTAGCTGGAACAAACACACAGAAAGGCAGACATAATTATGTAGACAAAAATTGAAAAAATATATTTTTTTGTTGTATGCGCCGTATGTATTTTCATTTGCGTAAAAAATGGTTATTTTGATATTACAAATAGACACTTAAATTTTATTTACTTGTTTATGTAGTTGTATAGATTAATGATTAAGGTATTTTTTTAAGTCTTCATAATTATTTCTTGTAAGGAGGTAATGTTGAGTAGACCATCAATCATACATAATCGTTCGAACAGCATAATATGAAATTAGTTAATACCCAAGTTTTATAAAATACAAATACAACTGTTTCATTCAGAGAATAATACGTCATTTACTTGGAAAAAGCCATTCACCGTCGTATGATAGTGATTTTAATTAAATGACATATTATGTAATAACTTGTTTTTACACCATGTTAGTTAATTCAATACTTTTGGTGATTCATACTTTGTGTAACTAGAAGTATGAACATTAACATAACTTGTATGAGCGTTTTTAATAATACGTAGTTACAAACGACCATAGTGTCAAGAGTATTGGGTATTGCTATAAAAAACCTTAACTTTTTAGGGTTCCGCAGTCACATGGTAAAAAACGGAACCCGTTATAGATTCGTTCTGTCTGTCGGTCTGTTTGTATGTCACAGCCATTTAACTCTGAGATTGTTGGCACTACACAGTTGAATTATTTGGATAGTGGGTGTTTTATAAGAACCGCTACAAAAGTGATGCGAAACTATGAAAAAAATAGAGTAACGAGAGATGTTGAAAAAAAATCTATTAAGGTGGAAGCGCAAGGGTAGCACGCGAAATTTAAATTTTCTTTAGTTTATTTTTTTAAGTTTATTGCAATTTGCAGGTCAGTGCCGCACTAGTAGAGATGAATGAAAAAAATCCACGAGCGTGAAAAACATTGCATTTTGAATGGTAGTGCAATAAAAGCCACTTTTCGAGGAAGTGTATCGAAAACGAAATAGCACATATTGATACAAGAGGCGGAATGCACACCCGAGCCGTAGGTAAGGGTGTTATGGAGCCGAGAACTGCATAACTTATTTTCATGGATATTAATGTTCAAAGAAATAATCTTTTCTGTTTTGTTAACTTTGCCATTCGTTACCAAATGACGTCAAGCGATTTTGAGTCTTATGAATATACTTTTAAAGGCGTAAACTACTTTAAGAACGAAACAACTTTAATAAAATACTTTGCAAAGCTAAATTCGAATCTATTTAAGACTGGTTTAAGGTTTATGTTGCTAAAACTGTAAAATGGCTATCACATTTGTCTGGCATTGGTGTCGAGGTCGATGGAGTAGGTACTATATTAGATAAAATTATTGACTTTAAGTCAATGTCAAGTTTGGTTTTTGCTTGCGTTGCGTTAGTTTCAGAGTAAACACATTTGTTTTCAAAGGATATTTTTGTCGGTTACTTTTTTTTTAAAGACTCATGCTGTAAAATCTGTGTTTAAGGTTTAACGAAAATCTATTTTAAAAATTTTGCAACATGCCAATTACGTGATTTTCAAGATTCATTAACGTTAAAAACCTGAAAAAAAAACAAAATGTTAAGTTTGTAGTTTTTCTTTATTGTAAGAAAGACACATTTTCCTTAATTATAACATTCTGAAACAGCTAGTCCATAGTCCTTGATCTGTCGCTGTCGTGATCGTTTTTCACGAGAATTCCCCAGTTAACAACTAATTTTGTCTCATAAATTCGAATTGGCCACACACAGGCCTACACAGGACTCTTTTGAAATTACTACCATCCTGCTGGTTTGCCAGTCTCTACTTCACCTAGATCCACTCTAAATCTATACTGTCTATACTAATATTATAAAGAGATATTTGTTTGTAAGTTTGTATGTAGGGGGTAATCTCTGGATCTACTGAACCGATTTTGAAAATTCTTTCACCAATAGGAAGCTACATTATGCTGTGTCATAGGCTAATATTTACAACGTTGCCGTAGTATAATTTTCAAAACACGAGCGAAGCCGCGGGCAACAGCTAGTTCTTATAGATTTTTATCATCACCAGCATCTTCCTCCCTTTGACCCAAGTTACTTGGGGTCGGGCACACGTGATTGTGTTATTTGCTCCTGTCACGTTATTCATTCCCTTTTCTTTTACAAAAAGCCTCACAATAACTCATTATGTATTTTCTTTGGCCTTTCTATTCTTTTTCATCCATCAACGCATCATCAATTCAACATTTATATTCAACACTCTTTTAGTCACATGCGTTAAGCGTTTCATGCCTCCTCATCACATGCATTGCATAGGCAAAGAACCTTCTGGGCTCTTCATAGAACTTATTCTATTCATGTAATTCCAGAGACAAAAAAAACGACTCATTCAACTCTATTCAAAGAGCTTCGCAAAAACATGTTCACATTCACACTATTCAGTAATCACGTGTTTGCGGTTTTCTCATGTACTCGTATGTATATTTTATTATTTACTATTCAATAATAGGTACTAGTTGTAGGATGGGCTCGATCGCGTGATGCATTTGCCATTCATATGCCTGGAATTTCATTGAAACATTTATTAATAAATAAAATAATAAATATTCCCTGTAGCTGTAGCTGCCTGAAGACTGGGTTTGTGCCTGGATTGATGACATAGGCTAGATAGATATTAGATAGAATATACTTTATTGTAGGTACACCAGAATAGATAGGTACACAACTATTTACATGCTTACATAGGTCTTAAACTGGTGGGGTGGTAAAATGCAGGTGTTACTGTACGCCACCTTTGGCCAACTTTTAGGGGGAAACAGGATATTGTAGTTATAGGTATATCTTAGAATTGATCATGTGTACGATCTTTTCATGAAATGGTGGTATTTCAAGATATTTCCAGCGCAAAACCGAGAGATTTAAAAACTGTAATAGATATTTGAGTGTCTTTGGCTAACACTGACCCGAGCAAACGTCAGCGTTTGATGATCGATATAGGTACTTAATAATAAAATTGTCAATACACGTTTGGCCAAAATAATTATTGTTTTATGAGTATGCGCTCGTTCTTAGAGTAAATTTCATAATAAAATCAAGTAGCTTGGTATCGTACCGATATTAATTTCACTGCAATTTTTTCTTCCATTTGCATATTTTTAACAGAATAATTATTATTCGCCGCACACTGGATCTAAAATCGCGTTTCGGAGACTTTTTTCGTGCTTGAAATTGGTATCCACACTGCACACGTCTTAAGATACGGTACCTTCCAACTAGTCCCATTAAATAAAAACCGGCCAAGGGTGAGTTGGAGTCGCGCATGAAGGGTTCCGTACTTACCACTACCATCGTAGTAGGCGAGCCCCTTTAGTAATTTTTTGTTATAGTTTTCTTAAAGGTTTTCCTTTAATCTATAGGCAAAGAACTATTTTTTGTATTTTGTTAAAAATTTTCGGCCCTCTAGTTTCGGAATTAAGGGGATGGTCAATTTTTGCCTATTTTCTGAAACTGTTAATCTTAAAATTGTAAAAAAATATTTGATATATTATTTGTGATGCTCACAATAAGCCCTTTCATTTGATACATGTAACACAATATTGAGTTTGCAAAACTTTCTTTTTCAAGTTCTAAATTACCCCCCAAAAGTGGCCCCCATGTTTAAAATTCATTAATTTACGTCACACGTCCGTCTTTGGGTCACCGACATACAAATGTGTACATTGTGTACTAAATTTTAAATGAATCGGTCCAGTAGTTTCGGAGTAAATTGGCTGTGACAGACGGATAGACAGACACGCGAGTGATCCTATATGGGTTCCGTTGTATTCTTTTGAGGTATGGAACCCTAAAAAGGAACCCACGATCTCACGCTTAACATTCCTACAACCACTAGACTATGACACTGATCTAAAAATACTTATGAATAACAAAACAATATTTGCCGCTTCTCATAATAAATGCTAGTGAATTAATTAAAGTAAACATGTCTATTATAGTGAATACAGTATCAGCAGAGTGAGTCAACGTTAGCTTTGATAATAAGGCTCAATTTACATTGCACCGGACTGGAGAAGTGGAAGTAAATTTTTATAACGAAATCTTACAAAGCATAGTGAACTTTATGTTAATTGTGTAATGTACAGACTAAATACCAGCCAAAAAACAAGCCGCGCGTCTTCCGGAGTATCCTCGCGCATTCTCGAGAATTCTGGCAGTTAGCAGCTCACACCATTAATAGTAAAGTTCATTATGCTTTGTTAAATTTCGTAACTAAAATTCGCTTTCAATCCATTCCGGTGCAATGTAAATTGAGCCCTAGCTGTGAGAATAAAGTCTACTTCCTACCTCGCGATAAAACCTTTGTTTAGCTTCGTTAGTTCCTCGGTAATTCTCGGAATCAGTCTGATAAGTTACCCTTTGTACGTACTGTGAAATGCACCTAAGCTTGGGTTGTGGAGATTACGACAACCACCTGCCGAGTTAGAAACATGTTAATACCGCGGGTTTGTCCAAATTTCAAAAGTAATGGCAATAATTATTCAACTCAAACAATATAATAGATTTGAGTTGAATTACTGTCATTACAATGCTTTTCAAATAAGAATAGGACTGACCTGGCGCATGGAACATATTGCGACATCATAGCTGTCAAATCGAATAAGTAAATGCCCAGTTCACATTATTCCAGTCCAGCAATCCAACCGATTTGGATTGCTGGTTGGATCAAATCAACTACACTACAACTACATTATTCCAGTAGTTATTAGGAATTACAACAATGCTTTTTGGTTGGATAACATGATTTTTGGTTGTTAAAGAAATACAATTTAAACGGTTTTACATTCGCGTCAAACTAGGCAAACACTAGATTTCAAGAGTGTATTACAAAAAATAAATCATATTCGGTGCCATAAACCAGTCGCTTCTAAGATGGCGTTTGATTCAACACTTCCATGCTCTTAAATTGACAATAATAATTTGAGGATAACACTTAGAGGACAATAAATATTATTTAATATTTATTTGCAAGCCGTTATTTTTCAGTGACAGTTAACAGATCGAGGTCATTGACGTTCCTATTCATATTTGAAATGCATTGTATACCCACATTACCCACCCCCACGCCATCACAGTCTTTTTGGTAGGTATGTTTTTGCGAATTCATTTTGGGCTCTACAATAAAGGATAACATAACAACAAGTCATTTTCAACACACAAGATAACGACATATTTTTGTCTAGTCTGTGGAAAACCAATGTCTAATTGATAGAAGTTTCCCATTATCCTTAATTATTTTCAAGTGCGATGTCAACTAAAATACTACGTTAGGCGTTACCTCTGCCAGGGTTGCGGGACTGTTCGAAAGAGATACCGCGGCCCTGGAACACAAAGGGCAAAAGAAGGAACATGGATGGGTTTTAGTCAGTAAAAGTCTGACACTCCCTCCTGCTCCAGAGGGGCAGGAGTTATTTGATGATTTCACATCCGAAAAAAAAAAGCGTTACTTTACGTAGCTAAAGGGAAAATAAATCCATCATCAAAATGAAACCTTGATGGTACCTATGTCGTTAGTGACAGACATGTTGGTTTTGATAAAGCGTGTCGTAAATTATTTAACAATAATAAACACCCCTTACATACGGCTTTCAATTAAAAAAAGAAACTCTCAATGGATTTAGAAAAATAAGCTGTAGTGCTTTGGAATAAGATTTAAAATACGTAAAATTGTTCAGAATTTTTAAGTAGCGCGAGTTGATGCATTCCAAGGAGGCATGATGCATTCCTTTCCTTTGCTCATAAATCACTTTGAAAAAAAAATGTTGCATTCCTTTACAAACAGAGTGAACGTTAAGAGTTACATATTTCACGGTTTGTGAGGTCATGATGTTTTTAGTGAATGAGTTTCGGTAAAAAGTTCATTGTTAATTTCACACTCGAGTTGAAATGATACGAGAAAGAGAAACGATGAGGACTTCGTAAAAACAGTTTCGTGTTTCTTTTATTGACTTTCTTGTGAAAAACAATTGCAATTGCATTTTGAATAAAAATATAACGAAACTACCTACTCCCGTACTGTTTTTACGGATTTTTAGGCACTTTCTACATGTTCGACTCTTGTCCACGAAAATGAACCAGTAAACTTGGATATGTTTTAGTTTCCTAAACACACTTACCTGGCAGTATGGCACTTTAACATACTATTATGCAAAAGATCTAGATGAGCACATCTATTTCAACTTCTAGTGCTCTATCATACTTATGCGTCTCGTCTCAAAAACCTCAATCTAGGCGATCCTATCAACTATCAGCAGCTATGGACATCGTAAATTCCATCAACTTTAATTTAAACTTTTACTTGCCAATTTGCAAAATGAGCATTAAACCAAAAAGGTTACATTATCCACAACGAGCGTTCCAGTGATCAAGGGAACACGATGCAAAGTTGCATCGGGTCAAGGCGAGTGGGCACTTGGCACATGCGAGTGCGTGTAAACAGAGCTTAGCATTGAGCTTTGACGGCTTTTGACGGTTTTAAATTAGGAAACAAGTTGAAAAACCGGCCAAGTGCGAGTCGCACTGGCACGCTAAGGGACTCGCACCAGCGTACAATGTTTAACACAAACACACGTTTCTTGAATGGGGACTCTAAATTTTACTTTTATTGTTCCATATTTTTTGTTAAGCTTGCGAGCATATTTCATATAAATTTATTTTTTTGTTTCTTACGTTTTTTTACTGTTGAACTATTAGTAAATATGTCATACTTAAGGTTTCAATAAGTTGATGTTTTTTATGCCAATTTCATTTTTTGTTTTACTTGTGTTTCTAATTCAATTTTATCTATAGCATCTTGACAAAAAATGTAGCTAGTAAAATGTTATAATAAGCCAGAGAGGTGATCTGTAACTCAGGACCCTCCTACTTCAGACACCTTTCTCTATATAAGATTGTGCCATAATAACAGTGCCTGTAATTTTTGATGTCGAGAAAAATAAAGATTTATCATTATGATTATTATTGGTTGTCAAAGCGGCCATAGTTTTAATACACACTCTGAAAATGTTCACTCTGAAACTAATAATAAATAACCCCGTCCCGTTGACACCCATGGATACGGAACCCTAAAAAACTAATATCCTTGACATTCATTTTGTTTTCGTGTTTACTGGGAATATTGACATTTTAATAATTTCTGACAGTTTCTGACGGTTCCTCGGATTCGTAAGTAGGTAGGTACTTAGTTTCTAGAAGTCTTGGCTGGCTCTAGCACAAGTTGACCCAGATAAACACGTGTTTATTTTATTTGTTTCCATTATTATGTCTCGCCCTTGGCAGACTGGAATGGTTTACTTAAGGTTTCCTAGAGTTCTGTAATGCTTATATTTCACATTTGACCTTTTGTACCTATTACTGCCCTTTCATTCACAGTTAATGGGGGCTATCGCGTGTGAATTTGCCGCTAGAGGCGCTAGTGTAGCGCGGGGGCACCGAAATGTCAGATGTCATAGATTATTTGCGCGTTGCGTGCTGTTTTAACACGTATTTTTACAAATATTCACGATTGTGGTCTAGATTGAGCCATTCCTGATTAATTATGACTTGAAGATTTTAAATAGTAACTTACAATCTTAATTGACAGTAATTGGGGGTAAAATGATTTTAAAATGTTTCATGCTTGCTAATTTACGAGAGAACATTATAAATATATGAACCTGAAGTTTACACTATGTTGTTACACGTAATAAAATAAACTTTTTATGAAGTTATTGGTCCTATAAAGTATAAAATAGAATTATTGACAGGACCTTAATCAACAGTGGCGCCATCTGGTGAGCTCAAAAACGATAGCCCTCATTTACCGCTAGCTAGTTAAGTTGGCTAACCTGAGGCTGTGCCTGACGTTTGTTTAAAAAATCTAATCTACAGAATGTTTACAGGGGAATCATTCAAATATTATTCTCAGGTTAGCCAACGTAACAGCTAGCGGTAAAATAACTATGAAAGGACTACCTGTACCGTCCTTCAGTAGTAGCTGCATCTATACTCATATCTCTCAATCTCAATGGATCTAAAAATCTAGTCATAAATACAGACTTATTTACACTAGTGAAACTTTTTCCAACATTTTTCTCAGAACTGTCCTGTAAAGAGATCATTGGACCCCGGACAAATATCCATTACAATATTCACAACTGACAACCAAATGCAAATGCATCCGTAACTTTCACCTACCACGCAACACTGTTGGGTAAATTCACATGTCCAACATAAGATGATCTCTAACGTGCTACCGAATTGCCAACAATTTGTCTCTTTTCCTCCAACACGCGGGTCACGGTATACTGGTCTTAAACAAACATGGCGGCCGCAATGGGTTTTTCCGACCGTTGCAATAAAATGTATTTGTTATTGATGACGCGACGTTAATCTTTGTGGTTAGTTATTGTGCGGAATACTTAAATGTTTGTCCTGATAATTTTGTGGTCAATTGCGCAGGTCCTATGTATAACAATGCTTATTGTCTTAAAAAAAATATCAGTTCTGCTCTGTTACTTAAATTGAAGTTTTAATAGCTCAAAATAAAAGGTAAAGCTAATATGTATTAATGTATTGTATATCGAAAGACTGACATTCTTCTTAAATACCCAAATCTGTTGGATTATAAGTCATGTACCTATGTAATATGAATTTGAACCCAGAATCGAATAACTTTTAAATACTCCAGATTTCTATGCGGCAAACAGAGTTTCATCGGCTGTCAAACCTACTCCATGTTGGCATGTACAGACGTCAGCACATGAAGCTACCTGAAACTGTCAAATTTTCCCAGTCAACCTTGAACCTAGCGCTTAGATCAGCGGTGGCCCAGTGGTGGCGGCCACGATCTACGAACAGTAGGTCGTGGGTTCGAACCTAGGCAGGCGCATTACTTTGTGTAATTTATTTCATCACCACTGCTCTCAAAATCGGTGAAGAAAAACATCGTGACGAAACCGGCATGTCTAGAACCAAAAATTCGAAGACATGTGATTTCTACGAACCCGCACTGAGCCCGCGTGGTGGATTATAGCCCATTCCCTCTCACTGAAGGCCATATGTGTCCCAGCAGTGGAAACATTATAGGCTGATTATGCTATGCTTATGCTTGAACCTAACGCTTTGAGCGATAAAATTGAATATCTATTAAAGTTAGAGAGATTGTAGTAGCTTGGTGTGCTGGCGGTAACGTATTCGTAAAACCTAAACCTCTATAAACAGATGGACTTATTTTAAAACAGAAACAAATTGTTACTAAGTGCCTTATAGGTACCTAAATAGTTGCCAATTATAATATCAAGGAAAACGTTAAGGCAATTGGACGAAAAATCTTTAATGTTTGTCAAAACAATTCAATTTTGAACAAAAATTTTCCTCCTTATATCAGTCTAATACCTTAGTATGTATATCATTTTAGTTCCAATTAATGTCCACCTATAATGTTGTTAACTACCTATGACACGCCAAATATAATTAGGATAAATGTCAAAGGATTCCATAGGGGAAATATTGTTAATTAATCATTGTTTTCAGGGACTTGTGAAGTTCACACTAATGGCAATTTACCACACAATGTTGTGAAGGTGACCTGTAAACAGTGAGAGTACCTAGCTAGGTATTACAAGTACTGTTTAGGGTTCCGTACTCGACGGGTAACCAACCGGGGTATTACTAAGCCTCCGCTGTCCGTCCGTCTGTCAGCGGGCTGTATCTCATGTACCGTAGGCTTATGCCCGACTCGTCACTGTTCCAATAATAGGTAGACAGTTGAAATTTTCACAGAATGTGTATTTCTGTTGCAGCTATCGCTATAACACAAAAAAATCAAGAGGCTCTCCTACTACGATGGTACGGAACCCGTCAATGCGTGAGTCCCACTCGTGCTTGGGCATTTTTCTAATTTTTTTTTTCTTTCTCAAGGAACCTATTCTCACGGGCCTGTGAACGGTGAGCTATGGGCTAGCTCGCCGTCCGTCCGTCTTATGACGCAAGGCCGTCCCAAGTAACACAGAAAGCATTCTAACAAACGAATAGCAAACTTGTGTAGAACTTAAGGTCCTTATAAACTCATAAATAAGTTCACCGAGCATCTTGACGCTTTATATTGGTATTTCAAAACCATTAGGATGCTTTACACTGTATAACGGTTGGATAATAGCATATCAAAATGCTTTTGTAAACCCTTTAGTTTTAGTGCAGCAAACCACAACGCAGCTGAACGGCTTTCAGCAGTTTTTAGTGCATTTGGAATTACAATAGCATTTTAAGTAGTAAATAAATGCTTAATGCCGTTTAACAGCACAAATATGAACCATTATAATGCCACGTAAATCCGCTATACAACTTTCAGCTGTTTTTAGTGCCTTACGTTCTACAATAGCATTTAAGTAGTAAGATAATGCCTAATGCTGTTTAAAAGCTTAAACTTTTACCGTTATAATGCTCCGTAAAACCGTTATACAGCTCTGAGCTGTCTTAAGTGCCCTTTGTTGTGTAATAGCACTTTTGAGTGGTAAGTAAAAGCCTAGTATTGTTGAACAGCATAAACGTGAATCAATGTAATGCTTGCGTTTTTTAAGATCAACTTAGCTGTGTGGTACAGCTAGCAGCTCTTTAATCAAATATACGTGAGTTATTGTAATGCGTAAAACTGTTTATACATTCATTTTACTGTAATCGTAGAACCTTTTGTCGGAAATATTGGGGAAAAGCACATATTAAATGATCAATAAAACAACAGCAATTTTTATGGTTGATTTTTATTTTCATTACTTCTTGATTTTGAACTATTGTCGTCCAGGGTGCAAACGTGCCTGGGTCATTCGCGTCTGTGTCTGAATGTTCTTCCATGATTGATAATTCAGCTTCGGTAAGCTCATATGTTCAAATATTGTTCATTTTAAAATAGCACTCCTATAATGTCCATTCTTTTTATCGGGCTTGGATTGCTCATCTTTCATTAATTTGTACTGTGGCTTTAGGCGGCCACCACAATTTACCATTTTCTTCCCACAAAGACTACCTCGTATTGTTTTTCCTTTCTCTCTATCGTCTGTTCCATTTTGTACGGCATTGTATGGTTGGTATAAAAATCACTGAAAATAAGAAAACAATATTTTTTAAAAGCATCACCCATAAAAAATATATTATTGCGTTTTCTGAAAAGTTTGGCCATCTTAAAGTGTACAGGTATCTTTGATGGCTACTGTACCTGACTACGTACTACACTACACCGGGTATGAAATAAATAACGGTCCTTTCTATAAAATAGTTACGGAAAAATATCTTAATGACGCCTTTTTATCAAATTGGCAAACGAATCAAATTGTATAAAGTCTGAAATGGTTTTATTGTTTTGCTCAAGGATCCCCAAAATTGCGTTCAAGTAATGGCACTACTTCAGTCTACATCAAAACTACTGGTATACCGGTGAACCCATATAGACCTACTTTATAGACAATGCCACTACAGTGGTTCATCAAAAGCCTTCTCTCTTGCCTCTGGCTTAATAATGGTTCACGTGTGAGTATTTAAACAGCTGGCAGCATTAATAAGCCTTGTTAAAGGCTCACCGGGCTGCTATACCCCGACACCATTTTGTAAATATTTTATAACCAAAAAAATTATCATTCGGACCTATTTATGAAAGCAAAAGATCTTTAACATAATGATATAATTTGATTTAATACTGCCCAACCAATACTATTATTTTAATTAAGCAAAATTCGTTCTATACTAGGAATACACAATTGTTTTGATGATTTGACACATATTTAAATATGACATTTTCTATCAAAACCACAAAATATCGAAGGCGCGTGAAAATTTTCAATGAAACTTGTATAGACATTTACAGTAAACTACATTGCGAATAATATTTGAAGGCATGAAGTACCTAACAAAAGAGTCAAAAACTTACCCAGTTAATTTGTTTTGATGCAAACAAATATGGTGGCACACACTCAGTTTTGACAGTCTTCGTCCATATTATATTCCACGTTAATTGTATTATGACATTTGTACCGTGGTATTAGAGATGTTTTTGCAATGATGTAGGGTTTATTTAAGTTCGAACTGTGAACACTTAAAAAGCTCCAATCATTCTTTTACTACATTCAAATGCTAGTCTAATGCTTTTGTAATGCAAACAACATCTCCATTATCAATAATATTGCTAGTATAATGCTTCTGTAATGCGATTGGTACGTTCTTTGGCCACAATAATGCTAATATAATGCGCCTGTAATGCGACTAAACAACTATTGTGAACATATTTAGGATCTAAAGCCGTATAATTTGTGCCCAAATAAGCATTACAGTAGCCGTATAAACGTTTGTAATGCTACTATAGAACTAACTCAAAATGCGAAAACGATACAGAAATGCTGTAAGTCGGCCGTTATACTGCTTTGATGTGTTACTTGGGGTGTCGTCGGTGCGCGAGCACACTGTGCAGGTCTGCTCCGCTTAGGCGGAGCAACGCCGTGTCCTCGTAGCGGCGATCGGCGGCGGCGACCTCTCGCGTCCGGCCCTGGTTCAATCCATGGTCCGGAGCGAGACGGAATGGGACGCCGTCACCTCCTTCTGCGAAGCAGTCATGCTAGCGAAGGAGGTGGCGGGACGTGAGAGGGAGAGAACCTCACGTCCCAGCCGCCGCGGGAGACGCACCGGGCGTGGACGGTGAGCTATGGGCTAGCTCGCCGTCCGTCCGTCTTATGACGACAGGCCGTGTCGACGGCGCGTTCGTGTTCCACGCGCGCCTCAAATAGAGTCAGCAAACAGGAAGGGGTCCGTAAGGGCCGACGCCTGCCAGGGTTGCGGGACTGTTCGAAAGAGATACCGCGGCCCTGGAACACAAAGGGCAAAGGAAGGAACATGGATGGGTTTTAGTCAGTAGAAGTCTGACACTCCCTCCTGCTCAGCCCAGAGCGGGAGGGGTTATTTGATGATTTCCCATAGATAAAAAAAAAAAAAAAACCGGTGCGTTCGTGTTCCACGCGCGCCTCAAAGAGAGTCAGCAAACAGGAAGGGGTCCGAAAGGACCGATGCGTGCCACCAGGGCTGCGGGACTGTTCGAAAGAGATACCGCGGCCCTGGAACACAAAGGGCAAAGGAAGGAACATGGATGGGTTTTAGTCAGTAAAAGTCTGATACTCCCTCCTGCTCCGCCCAGAGCGGGAGGGGTTATTTGATGATTTCCAAAACGAAAAAAAAAAAAAAAAAAAAAAGGAACCTATTCTCATAATTATTCGGATCGGTTTCTATGCTGAAAAAGCGTAGAAATCGGAACCCTGTAATTCTAGTTCTGCAGTTTTCATGGAAAACAGGTTTGTTTTGCGTGAGAAATGGTGGGTTACCATATGCCTAAGATCCTAAGGTTCATGGCAGGAGGCATAACAGACACATTACGACATCGTGTAGATAATTAGTTTTTTAAGTACCCTGCCTACCTGCCTGCCTGCCTGTAGGTAAGGTAACTCGTCGTCACCGTCATCAGCAGCCCTCTCGCGCTATGCTCTGCTGGTCTGCGCGACTGCCCACTGCAGGAGTAGCTCCAATGTGGGAAAGAGATGGTGCTAACCAACTTGTATAGCTCTGTCTCTTTCCCACACTGGAATTGCTCCTGCTTTAAAACGTCATAGTAACCCCCCCGGTCTTACCGGCGATCTTCCCAATGCCTTCCACCCAGCTGTTGGTCTGCCAACACTTCTACCATCGTTCGGAAACCATCCAGTGAGGGCTTCACTTCACCAGCCTTACTGAACCGATTTTGATGAAATTTCTATGGGACCAATCGGGAAGTGTAATCCTTTCATATAAAAGAATATTTTTTCCAATCGGTTTGGAAATAACGAGTTATAATGAGGTAACGAACATAAAAAATACAGCCCAATGAGAAACTCCTCCTTTTTGAGGAAAGCTGGTTAAAAAGTCTCATTAAAGCCTGCCCGGCTTAATTTATGTACTGAAAATTTTATTCTGCATTACCGTTCTTACCACGGCATATGCCCTGTATCAATAATTCTCGTTTACAACCTATTTGTTACCGGTTACCTCGGCAACCTGGGTTTGCCTTGCATCAGATCCAAGGTGACACACAAATCGCATGTTTTGCACTTAGCTATGACTTTACGACCGCGCCGAGGACGTTTCTATAGTAAAATGTTTATTATTATGTGGTGACCATGGAGTTGATGGACAATTCGCTGTGTACCATTTTTTAGGTCACGGAGTACAAGATGTACTTCGAAATCAAAGTATTTATTTCCACCACATCTTTAACAGGTACCTATATTTCCTATATTTTCGGATAGATGTTTTAAGGGACCGTGTTTCCATTAAAATAAAATTAATAAAAATATATTTAATTGGTATAGGTATATCATTCGAACATAAATGACTGGAAAGCCTAACGCTATTCAAATAACGTATTTCCCCTAATTAATACCAGATAGCCAGATACCTACTACATACATATAAGTACATTTATTTTCAAAAAAATCATGATTTGGCGAACATTTTAAAATCGGGAAAACCAGTAAATCTGCGGTCACCCTACCGCTTTGACCTCTGCCCTGCTTCTTCTCAATAAATATGTTGAGTAATGTTGACTATAACGAATTGTAGGTATCGTTACAGTCTTTAGTACTTACGTACACGTGGACTCGCCTATATACATGACATGCCTAAGTAGGTAGGGTAGGTACCTACTTAATTCTGAACTATCAAAGCGATAATAATAATTTTATAGCTAGACACCCGACACCGCCATTAATACTGCAGACAGATGTGTTGCCGTTGCCGAGCAGCTTGTTCCGCGAATTTGTAGCACTGTTAGTCGATTCTTAAAATTTACTAATATTATCTGTGGCACGATCGCTTTCTTCACACTACTAGTCAACTCCGGGTTCTTAACGCTCATTCATAGGTCAAAACGTTTAACAAAACTAAATTTGTTTTAAATACTTATCAGATTACAAAAGCTAAATATCAAACCTTATTCAAACCAATTTTCGTTAAAAGTTCTTTTTACGTTCTACAAACCTACATTTTTTCAGATTTTTTCGCAAAGTGGTTTGCGTAAGTGTCTTTTCGCGTAAGTGTTCTGCTACTTTACCGACGCGTGGTAGAAGAGATTTATAATATTTTTCATAAAATGACAAAAGAGAATCTAGAGAGATAAGAGTACCTGTAATCAATTACAGATATACTTTTATATCTCTCTAGATTCTCTTTTTCTCTTCTCTCGATAAGTCCGGTGACATCATTTAACCAACACAGGTAAAAAATACTTATAATAAAACAATCCCATTTCTTCAAACAACTGCGTAAGTTCAACTAATGGTGCCTCAAAACGTGTTGAACCATTCACACTTTCTATAATTAGTTAGTAGCATGCGGAATAATTAATGGCTTGAAGATTATATGCGTATAGGCAGGTAGGCAGGAGCCTACAGTACGTGACGAGTGGCACCTGTCGCGCATTACGTAAACTTCATTTCCTAGTGTCGCCGTGTCGAGGAGATAAAATATTACAAATAAGACAAGACATACGGTGTGTTTTCTTTAAAGGCGTTGTCAGAACTATACTAGACTGTAGTAGGTAGTGTACAGAACAACCATATTTTGACAGTTATGATGATGATGCCGTCTAGCCGATTTCGGCCACAGCGACTGCATTCGTTGGCTTTCTAGGAAGATTGTCGAGAACTTTGGTGTGCTTCTCTGTCACGTGCTAGCATATCCAACTTTGGCCGATGTATCAAGTGGCTAGCATATCCAACTTTGGGCGAAAAACTCCGAGCACAAAGCGGACAAGGGACATGTCAGAACACCATTGACGAAATTGTAGGGTATAGCTTTAGGTGGCCTAGCTTGAAAGTTATCACGCTTTAAGTCTAGCTTGACAGTTATACATAAGTTCCAAAGCCAAAACAACCAAAGCCTAGCATTTCATGGAACTTGTGTATAACGGTCTTCTTCTTAGCGTATCGATGGCAAAAAGTTCAAATGTGTCTAACCCAAAACTCAGTCACGCGAACCCCGCTCAGTGATACAGTAAGCAGATCATCAGGTGCGCAGATGATAGGCCATGCTACTGAAGAATTCCAAGCACTTAGCACAAAACGTGAATCGAACGTAGGACTTGTAGCGCTTGCGACCGCTACCTAACCAAAAGTACAGAAATCAGGATTTACCTAAGACTAGATGTCATGAGTGTATGAGGAATGTATGTGTATGGTTTAGTTCTGTTGATGTAGTAAGTAACTGCCGGTGGCGCGGGATCCTCTCCGTGGAGGGTCCGATTACCGGGTCGGAAAAAGTGGTACTGGTTTATCCATTAGGAATTTCTCAGTAATAGGAGTTAGGTAGTTGGCGGAATGAAACCCCTGTGCCTCGATATGCAACGATATGTGTTACCATGCCTAATCCCTTTCCGATCGTGCCGGATTGAGGTCTCATCGGACCATGAGTGTGATGGAATAGTGAACCTGTTTTTCCATGTGCACTACAATATCTCTTGCGTCGATGGTTCCAAAACGGTCATGAGTACGTGCAAAAGTGGCTGCTGGCTGTAACTAAAAACTAATTCAAATCACAACACATTAACAATACCACATTACAATCTTTTAGAAACAATCACACCTTTTGTATCGACTATCCGAAATCTTTATGTATCTCACGTATTTATTTATCGTCAGCACTTACTTCCATAATGTATTAGTTGCTCCCAAAGCAGCTGTTTTATGGATGTGTGTTACTGTCGAAACTGTTAATCGGTCAAAAGCGATGTTGACTGGTTCCGTGAAATACCGTCGTGCCAGTCGCTGCCACCATCAGCAACACGAAGAAAAATACTGGTTTCTGTCAAAACCGTTAAAATTAACACGTTTTCTCTAGTAAAAATCATTTTTCTGGAACGCCTACTTAAAAAGAGTTACAGAAACCAACCTAATACTTTTCTAAGGTAAAGTTTTGTCTGATTTGGCAGTTAAAAGAAGTTTTGGCTGATTTAGATTTATATTATTAACTGTGACATGTGTCTTTGTAGACTGTTCAGCATTTATTTATAGATTTATGTTCTGCTGATATCTGAAGGCTGATCAAATGCGTGCATAATGAAACGATTGATATATTATGCTACTGCGAAAATGAATGTGATTGTTAGATACTTTACGGGGTTATTTTATTGTGTGATTATGGTTACAGATAAGTTTTACTAGCTGTTAGTCGTGAGTATTGATGTAAGACTGCATAGCACAAACCATTATTCTTCAGAAGAAATAATATTCTTACTTAGGTACATAATTAATTATACCGGCTTCTCTTTCCTCCCTCTCTATGATAGGAGGTGTCCCAGCAGTGGGAACATTAAAGTCTCATTATGATTAGGTACCTATATATTATTAGGCTCTTTCCTTGCTTTTCAATAAGCCTTTGGGTCCTGTTGTCAGTAAATTGCATGAACTGATGGACGCTACTGAATTTGCTGAACTCCTAGCCGAATTCTGGGCCAACATCACAATTTAGATTGCTGTCATCACGCTAAGAAGAGATGTTTGCACATCCGGCTCGAAGGACCACTGTTTGAGTGTCAAATACTGCAGTCAAGCTGCAGTTGTGATGCTGGTGTTCAGATCATCTTAAAGGGAAAATGATACTGAAAGTAACAACGTTGAATTATAAGGATTTTTAATAATCAGGATTAAAAAAAAAAATACTGACTAACTTCGATAAAAGAAAAGGGGAGAGCTTTGTTGTCATCGTTAACATCTGAAGTGGGTTTTTTTTAAAATGATTAGCATATCTAATCTTTAGAAAACATACCGTTTCAAGCATTGTTGAAACCTCAATAACTATAAAAATACCACAACACCAACCAATTGTTTAAAATAATAGGCAAGAACAAAACAGACGAAACGATTTTCAAAGAAAGACAAACTTTACTGTTCTACATTTTTTTGTCCTCTTTTTACTATAATCTCAATACTAGGAACGGTTCCTCAAATAACGTTCAAAAACCGATGAATAAATAAGTAACAAAGCTTAGGGAAGTTTTTGAAGTGGCACAGCACAGACTATAATAATATTATATACGTCGTTTATTTGGCGGGGCGGCGCCCCGGCGGCGGCAGCGACGCGCCGTCGTGGCGCCCCGCGCCTTCGCCCCTGACGCGACGGCAATTACTATTGTTATTCGACTTCTTTCTGGAATTGTGTGAGTTTAATGACCGTATTGATACAGGCACTACATAGTCCTTTCCATCTTTCTGAATATGGACTCCGCACATCATGTGGATTAGGAACCATATTTTATTCATGCAAAATGTAATGTTAGAATACCTATAATGCTAGAAGACCGTAAAGCCGAGTAAAGCCGTAACACCTGCGAGTAGATGGCATCACTGGAAGCCATCACTCTACAAGAGTACACTACAAGCAACACGGAACTCATCCGCTCATAGTCCGATGACTGATTGCAGATAAAACCAAAAAAAAAATGTTATGTTTCAAATTTAAATAATTAAAAAAAAAAAACAAATTAAATTCAAATAATTTATTAATATTTCAGATGAACTTAATAATTGATTAATTCAAGTACCTTCTACATAGCAATTTGACCGGTGATCCCCAAACTAGACGTTAGTCAATAGGGCTAAGAGACCCGTAGCACAGGTTTTTACTTAGTATGGGCACTCCTGTCTCCCATCCTCAAACTGTTTGTATCTTATACTGTGTACATATTAATATTTGTGGGAGAAAATAATAAATAAAATAGTCTGTATCTTGGGGATCAGCTTGGTACATTACATTCTGCGCAATGGAAATTAGCAATACCAGACAAAAAAGTTATGATTTGTTTAAAAAAAAAATAAAAGCGGATCTTAAAGAATAATTTTTTTTTTAATCTTTATTGAAAAAAAGAGGATTTGATCTTAAAGAATAATGAAAGGATTAAAAACCATTAAAAAATTCTACTTAGTTCCAGGTTTTGACTACCATTGACAGGAATCTGGAAGGTTCTTGATTCATACGTGTGGAATGACATGGAGGGGGAGACAAAAGAAAATATTAATTTATACCTAGATTGTGCCACTAATATGTGATGTTATGAATGATTCTTTAGCCAAAGAATAAGCCCTCTGGGGCCTTAGTCTGCTATTGCAATAGTGTCAGAATGGTCTATCATTGATTTAATAAGGCCCCGCGCAGACGAATTACCCTTTGTACGCACGTCAAACGAGTTTCGAACGCGCTTCAATACGCCGTGGGCTAGGGGGCTTATTAAATCAATTATAGACCATTCTGACACTATTGCAATAGCAGACTAAGGCCCCTGGTCACGTGAAGAGTCTACCAACCGCTTGACACTTGGCAATTTCCCGAAATACTAGGTGTACTCGGACCCCATGGCCCTAGTGTTTCAACCCCAAAAGGCTCAAACACGTAACTACCAATTGAGTTATTGTAATTCAATTCAATTCAATTTATACACAAATAATTTACATTGTGTTTGAAATAACAATAATAATAAGGTAAAAAAAAACATTCATGATTAAATTAAAATTAACAACAAAAATTATTTTCTCACATCAAATTCAAACGAATCACAATAAATAATTAACAAAATACAATCAAATTATTCAATGTCAACAAAATTATATAAAATTCTAGTTCAATGTCAGCATAATATAAATAATAGCACATTAGTAACATAAAAAAAAATAAGTCATAGTCACACAAAAGGACAATAATATCAGTCGGCTCAGTAACATAGCCATTTCTTTGTATTAAATTAAATTATTTTTAGATTTTTTCTTTGTGTTTACCACTGGTCTCTGCATCACCCAAAGGTGGTAGGTCGATTGGTGGAAAATGCCTCTGGCATTAAGTCCGCCTCTGTACTTTATGCGTTTTTTTTTTTTTTTACCTTCGGGAAATCATCAAATAACCCCTCCCGCTCTGGGCTGAGCAGGAGGGAGTGTCAGACTTTTACTGACTAAAACCCATCCATGTTCCTTCCTTTGCCCTTTGTGTTCCAGGGCCGCGGTATCTCTTTCGAACAGTCCTGCAACCCTGGCAGGCTGTACTTTATGCTTGAAGTGTTATTAAATAAATAAATACCAGCATTTGCAATAATCAAAACAAAATAAATCGGTTCGAAACAAACGGTAGGGGAAAGTAACCCTATACAGACGCGCCGTATTTTATATCGCTACGTACAGGGGTCGCTACGCAATGGATTTCAGCTTAGCGTTTCATTAGAAGCGACAGGGTTAGCCGGATAACGGACAGCTAGTCATTTATGTACATAATAATTAAGAGCTTTTTCAAATTTATTATCAGTAGGTAGGTAAATACACAAGTAGTTCTGGAAATACACCGTTTATTAAAACTATTGTTTTTCTATACTTATCTATACTATTTCAGTTTTTATTAAGGGGGTAATCTCTGGATCTACTGAATCGATTTTGAAAATTCTTACACTAATAGGAAGCTTTATTATCATCCCCGAGTGCCTTAGGCTATATTTACAACGTGCCCGTAGGGTAATTTCCGACCAAAACGCGAGCGAAGCCGCGGGCAACAGCTAATCTTTTTATACTTTTATTTAGGTAAGTACAGCTTAAGATTTAACTTCTCAATTCTGAAAACTTGAAATCATGTCTTCTTTCCTGTGGTAAGGGAACTTTTTCGTTACCTATTTGACTCTTGGAGTTCGTCTGGTCTTGCTTCTACTACCTAGACATAAGCGAGCGGTTTGAAAAGTTCTCGGCCCGACCAAGAATGTTTTTTTTTTTTTTACACATTCTCTTATTCAATCTATGCTCCAAGGCTTCTTTGTACGATTACTCCATCTCTTCGAAAAACCACCCCGCCTCAGGTATCACAAAAAAAAAAAATATAATAATAAGGTGTAATAAGGTTTTTTTAATAAGGACGTTTTCAGTCACGGCGGCAGCGGCCAATCTCAGCGGAGACTAACCATCGGCGCGGCAGATATTATGGTGCACAAGTGTGTGCGCAGGCACAGGTGCACTCTCTGTTCCTTTACTCTCATAGTCCAATGGGACGGCAATTCAACACAACCGGAGAGAGATCAGGTGCAGGACCAACGACTTAACGTGCTCTCCGAAGCACAGGGTACCACACCGCCACCAATCTCCAGGCTACTACTGGAAGATTCCTAATGGAAAAAACCCAATAACACTTTTTACCCGACCCGAGAATCAACGAAGCACCCAACGCTCAGCAGTCGCGCTTGGGACCGCGAGACCAACGGAGCAGTTAGCTCAGCTGGCCACTCTTTAACTGATGAATTCTTAGGCACAGCTTCACCTAACGTGTTATCCAAGTCTTCCTTCATTTGGTATGGCGTCGTTTTCGTTTTGACAAAGTAATAATCATTGCTCTTATTTAAGTTTTTTTTTTTTTAAATTACGCAACATGTCACAGTGACACTTGACATACGATTAAATAAATAATCCAGTGAGCAATGAAGTTTGGTCGAGAACTTTTCAAACCACCCACGTATGCCACGCTCTACCACTCCAGTTGTTTCAGGATCCTCTCGGAGTATTTTTTTATAGTTATCGAAATAGTGGAATACGAATCAGTACACAAGTGAATTTATAAAACTCAATGTAAACTATCAATGTTACACGTTTTCTACGTATACAGGGTGTAACAGGACCCTTCACAAAGCCGTCAACCTAGCATTAATGTACATCAAACTAAGTAACTTTACGCAAAAAATGATTGCTGGGAAACGCCTTTTTCTTTTGGGGTGAAAAATCACGTTTTACGGTAGGACTCAATGTAACTGACTCAAAACATTGTGCTGATGGATGGATTGAATAGTACGGGGGTCGTGGAGGCGGTTAAAGTAAAAAATGTATTATAAAAAGAAACATTAAAAACACGTATTAAAAAAAAAAAAAACTTGTGAAAAAGTTGGAACTTTGACCCCCAATATCTCCGTAACTAGAAGGTTCCCAAGTATGGTCTAAAACAAAAAAATGATCGCAATAACAGGGAGAACAAGTGCCTTTCGGCTTCATGAAGGGTCTTAATGTTACACCCTTTATTTTGCACTTTCAATAAAGTGGACTCATGGCCCAGAATGTAGATGGTGGGCAGAGTGAGTTAAACTTTATGACCCTCTCTAGTAATGAGGTGCCCTGTGTAGTGTGTACGAGTATGTACATTCGGCTTGGTAATGTGTCGTGTCGTTATGTACTATACATAATCATTCGATTTACATTTGTTGGTGGTGATTTAGTTTAATTTGGATTTGTATGATGATGGTGTTAATAGACTGCAAAATTCATAGCAAAGCTATCCGACAAATTAAATATATAACGGAATCATGATAATTGATGAAACTGTGCAAATCTAACAGTAACTTTGTAGTATTCTATAATTTCGTCTTCTCTAACAGATAATATCTTGCTGGACTGAGTAATGCTGTTTGCTTACACACAGTTTCGCGAGTTAGCCAGCATAATTTAAGTTTCAATCAAATTCAATGCGTATTTAATTTATATTTGCCATTTTTGTTTTTTTGACCACTTTAAACTTCACAATTTTCCATTGTTACTGGCCGAACTAAGTGAGCAATTAATATTGTCTGGAAATAGAATTAGCTGAAAAATAGTAGTACAAAGTAGCGGCTGCGCCGGCGCCGCGCCGAGTAGCCGCGATCCGTGAGTCACGGCCCACTGGCGCCACGTGATTTATCGCGGACACTTGCAGAACTAAGAGATTTAGAAGATCACTCAACTTGAATAATAATTACTTATTTTTGTCACTTAACGGCGCCTGGTTTAGTGATTTCTTACTTTTCTAAAATTATAAGTTAGCTGGCGTGAATGGACGAAGTAAAATTATCTAAGCCTGGAAGTTTGATTTAACTAACTATTACGCGGAACTAGTTGTTATTTATAGGGTGTAACAAGACCCTTTACGAAGCCGAAAGACATTTGTTCTCCCCGTCATTGTGATATTTTTTTTGCTCTAGACCACACCTGGGAACCAGCTAGTTATGGAGATATTGGGGGTCAAAGTTCCAACTTTTTCACAAGTATTTTTTTAACCATGTTTTTAATGTTAGATTTTTACTGTTAACACCTCCACGAGACCACGACCCCCGTACTATTCAATCCATCCTTCAGCACAATGATTTGAGTGCATAACATTGAGTCCCACCGTAAAACGTGATTTTTCACTCCAAAAAAAAGTCGTTTCCCAGCAATAATTTTCGCTACAAGTAACTTAGTTTGATGTACAATTGTACATAATGCTTGGTTGACGGCTTCGTTAAGAGTCTTGTTACACCCTGTGTATTCGTCTCTCTACCCTCATCACCGTCTTACATCGTTGCGTCGGTCTAAATTGGGTTCTATCAGAACTATACAGTAATTCTGTCAATTTTTTTTTTGCCTTTTGCCATGTTTGTACCGTACCTCCATACAATCCTAAATGTGACTCAAGACAGGTGCTTTCTTGTCAACTGTCATCAATTTATTGGAGTGAGCGATAAAAGAAGAAATATCACAATGTCGAGCCTGTCGGCAGAATGCCTCCATTTTGTCAGATTTTATAATAAACAAAAATAATCATCAGTTTCAACTGCATCGTGGTTTTCCTCCAGGAAAACGTGAAACAAGGAAACAACACAATATAAATGCGTTATTCCTTGAGAACGGTGGAGCTGTAGATAGTCGGGTCACGTTTACAAAATACCAATAACGTGATTCGTTGTAGGTAGCCATAGTGACAATACAATTCCTCAATTCTTTTTATGAGTTGCCTAAAGTCTCGAATGAAAAGTATAGCAAACCGCAGCAGGGTTTCTCCTGTGCTTGACCTGGCATTCTACTACTACGTAGCTAATGCCCGGTCCCGGTCCCGGCTGTCATTTGTAGATCTTTGACAGTCGATACAGGTAGTCAGTGGCCCGAAAATCTGACAACCAGTATAATCAAGGGGTACCGTATTGCCCTGTACTAACTGGGTTGTGGAGGTCAGATAAGCATACTGGCAATACTGGTATTCAGCTGCATCCGGTTAGACTGGAAGCCGACTCAAACATAGTTGGGAAAAAGGCTAGGCAGATGATGATGCTATTAAAAATTCAATCTACTGCCACACATTGAGTGATTAACAAATTTGTCGCTCCGTCTTGATACATCCATTCGGGTAAATAAATCCTCTCCACCTACACATCACTTCCTCTATTCTGAAACAGATACATTAAGCCGTCGGAATTGACCAATATATTTACTAGACTTTTCTTTACACTGACAGTTTAATGGGAAGCTTTTAAAGTTTAGGTTTCTGGGATATTGACAGGGTTAACGTAAAAGACCAGTGCCCCAATTACACTAGGGATTTTGAAGTAAATTCCTAATCTAATCACTTCACAGGTTTGAAAATTTGCATGCTCGACATTCGACAGCGTGAACAATGCAATGAATAATGTTGAAGTGAAAAGTTAAAGACTTTGACATTGTTAGTGTGTTACGCAAGTACCCCGTTGGTTCGTATATAGCCTTAGTTGTGACCCTTGAATTAAATAGAAACACCGAAGAAAATATAGCTGATATTCATGCTTCTGACCTGTTATTTTTTTCGCAGGATTAAAAGACTCGACTTAGAATTTCATCAAGGAAGCAATCGATGGGGACAAGGCAAAGTGGAGACAATGAAAACTGATTCCACCACTATGAGATTTGCAGCTAGGAAGTAGAAGCCTACGACATTGTACAGTCTAATATATTGCTTCTATTGCGTTGTAAGAGTCAACTAAGGGCAATATAATTAAATATCCATCGTAGTCATCGATGGGCAGCTGTTCGCTATATCATTCATATGAGTGGGAACTGTAGCCATTCAAAGGTTTTGTATAATCAATCAAAGGGATCAGAGAAGAAGAGCTTATGAAAAGGTGTTGGATATTGCGGTTATAACATAACTTTTAACTCTATTGACCGATAGTTTTAGATATTCCGTTTGTTTAGGACTTGATTGTGAATGTATTTATGATCTACCAAAATTGTCAATGTAGTTTATCATACCTCAGCATTGCTTTTAAACTTTCTTTCAACTTATTACAAGTTGGATCTAGCACGTCTTGATACGGCTGTGTCTTTTTCAATACATTATGCAGTAAATTATTATGACCATTTCAGAACTGTGAGATCTCATAATTTGCTGTCAAACGTATCTTTATTCGACCTTCCTTATCATTTATGT
Source organism: Eugnorisma glareosa (assembly GCA_947578425.1). Lineage (NCBI taxonomy): Eukaryota > Metazoa > Arthropoda > Insecta > Lepidoptera > Noctuidae > Eugnorisma > Eugnorisma glareosa. The sequence continues at coordinate 2,852,417 of OX387968.1, forward strand.
ATTTTTAATACATTAGTGTTCAATCACGTCCCATTTTTTATTTTCTATTCAGACTCAGAAACAACACAGGGCACCTTGTTACAATGTCACAATGGCGTTCCTATATAAAAAAGTCCTCTGTGACAATGACTGCGCCTGTCATTTGCATCGGGATTTGATCTTGGAATGATTAATATATTCGACCACTTTTAATCCCTGACCCTATATTTGAACATAGTTTGATCTAGATGCAGTTATGCGCTTTGGTGGCTTCTGAAGTTCTGAATGTTCTGATACAGGATATTGTTTTGCTTTTTTTGTCTTATACTCTTTCTTCATCAGATAACTAGGTACTCCTACACTTGGCTGCATCTTTGGTCTGGTGTCCAGTGGTGAGCTGATGGCTTCGTTCAAAGTATTACCTATAGGAGTTTTCCCTCAGGTATTCACTTAGTGCCAGCCTAGAGTTGCATCATTGGTCTTCATTTTGAGGAGTTTGGATTCGCGCACGCTAACAACGTTCAAATTAAAATGTAATGATGAAAGAATAGCTCTCGAACATAAATGCCGATAGAAACAATAGAAAATTGGCAGCTTGAACACTGGGGCCCCATAATTGTTGCCATGAATAACGAAACAGCATGATTCAGAGTCCTGTTTTTAGTTTTAAGGTCGCTCAGCCAATTCTAGCTCGCCTTAGCTCTTCGTCGAATCGTGCGTATCCGAAAATAAATTGGGCCAATAAGAAGGATGGTGACAGTTGATGCCAGATGGGCAGCACCGTTTTTAGACTGGCAATTTGGGCTTGAATGATGCCGGCTTGTTTATTGCTGGCTATTGTGTGTTGTTTTATTCGATTAAAATTGAAGTAGCGGAACTTGCCACAAATTAACTGAGTAAACCTTAGTGTCGTAGGGATAGTGGAAGTGCGGTGGCACGTACTCACCTCACATCACATGTTGGCACTCTTAATTTTACTCACACACAAACTTGCTCACACATTCACAAACACATATTTTTTATATGGAAGAGCGGAGTCTCCCAATACAGGCATTACTTGCTTAAAGGGAGGCTCCAATCACTTATTCAGTTTGTTGTAAAATATTGTTTAAGAAATAAAAGATTTTTGATTTTTTGATTATTATTTTTTTGAAAGCTACAACGTAACAAAAAAGTAGCATCCTGACTAGCACCTTTATTTTGAGAACTGACTGCTGCATGTGAATGGACTGCCTCATTGGTCAAGTGGTCGCAAGCGCGACTGCTGAGCATGAGTTCCTGGGTTCGATTCCCGGGTCGGGTTTTTCCATCAGTAATTTCTCAATAGCAGCCACGGAGTCTAGATTTGTGCCCGATAGAGGACGAGCCTATTGCCATCAACATGGCAATAGGCTCGCCCCTTATTACATGGGACTTAAACATGACTGAAGAAATGTCGGTGTACCTAGGCTACTGTACAATTCTGGTACCTCTTTAGAGAATATAGACCTCATTCACTTTAGCCGGTGAATAAATCCAGACTGAATGAAATGTCTTATTGAGAACTTCATCCTACTAAATTACCTAAACACTGCCTACTTCCTGCACCAAGCGCTAATGTTTTGTAACGTGTCCCGCGACACGTTCGGAGATAATGTATGAGATTCAGAAAAACAAATTGATGTTCAATAACAATGTGTCATGTACGAGTAGGTATGTTAATTTTACATTTAGTTTTGTGTCATGGGCTGTGTTAGTACCAAGTTAAATACCACCAAGTACGCACGGCGACCAATCAAGCTATAAAAACCAGTTCATGCGGATCTCTCATTGTAAGAGTAATCTATACAAAGCGAGGCCATGTTATACTGGAAATGTATAGCTTGATGTGTCGCAGTGTGTGCAAACTATTACTTTTCTTCAATAGATGGATTCGCTTCATCTATTACAAAATCGACAGATTTTACACAACCCAAGTAATACGTTAAATCCTTATGATTTAGCATAATAATATGGGTTCTACAAAACTATACATAATCCCACTGCTGGGACACGCGGCCTCCTCTCAATGAGAGGGAATGGGCTATAATCCACCACGCGGCGCGCGGGCCCAGTGCGGGTTGGTAGATGTCACATGTCTTCGAATTTTTGGTTCTAGGACATGCCGGTTTCCTCACGATGTTTTCCTTCACCGTTTTGAGAGCAGTGGTGATGAAATAAATAACACAAAGTAATGCGCCTGCCTGGGTTCGAACCCACGACTTATTTATTGTTCGTAAGTCGGGGCCGCCACCGCTGGCCCACCGCTACTCTCAAACTATACAAGAAAACAAAAAAAGGACGACCAAAGTGTAGTCGGCTTTATCCAGAACAGTTTCTCGGTGGTAGCCCGGAGATTCAAATTGATCCCAGTTGATGGCAATTAGGATTCCCCTATTAGTTACGGCAAATTGTGGGTCCTCTCTGGCCTCTTCGGGGCACACGAGATGTTTTGTTTTACTGTGTTATTATTGCTTAGCCATTTACAACCAATTAATACCACCATGATTTATTATAACCTCATTAATCACAGATCAATAAGAAGATAATGTTATTGGTTTATAATAAAAGAGATAATTCTTACTAAGTTGTGCTGTCTGCGAGTGGTTGAGGTCGTTGAGTATCTAAACAAGGCCAAGGCAACATCATTTAATAGTATTTAATAGATAAACATATGATGATATTTATTTATTAAGAATGCGTAATCGGTTGTTTATGCCCATGTCTGATGGAGTGATGGCTCTGTACACACTGACCCAGGCTTACCATGGATGGCTATAGAAGTGTCACAATCACAATGTGCTCTAATTTACGCAGAATGGTACTTTGGCGCTTAAATGGCATTGTCAGGAGGCGCATTTGGTAAAAAAAAATTGTGAAAGTATCTGTGGAAATTGCATCTCAGTCCTGGGGGGTTACTATGACGTCTTAAAGCATTAATAATTCCAGTGTCGGAAAGAGACAGAGCTATACAGGTCTTTTAGCGCCATCTCTTTCTCACACTGGAATTACTCCTACTCTAAGACGTCATGGTAGGCCACCTGTTTGAATGTTAAGTTCATGAGTTCATGGGAAATTGTATTGAAAAAACAAGATAGCGACATTAATTCCGACCACGGCCCAACGATAAAAGAACCGTACTGCTCAAAAGTACACAAAAAAATAGATAGTCTATTGTCCATGAAAAAAAATGCGTTTTTTTTAATCGTCGGTTTTTGAATCTCCTTTCTGTCTTTCGCAAGGATCTTTCGCTTTTACTCAAAATCAATGATGACGAGTTTTTAAAGCAATAGAGTTATTTTGTATTTTTCTTGTGTAAAATTAAATAATTCTACGAAATAAATTTAAAACACATTTTCTAGATGTTTCCATTGGGGCGTTGCGTCACATTTATTTATTCTGTGTTTTCATCCGTTTTAACGAAGTACTGGCACTTGTCCCATTACACTGCAGACCAAATAAATTGACACGACTTATTTTATTATTTTTGTTAAAGTAAAATAAATCTAAATCAAACTCTATAGGCTATTACTGTTTAATTCATACTGAAAATAAGTTAATGGAGTAAGAGAAACAGGAAACAGGTAAACTATGGTTATTTTTTTTTGGTTTTAGAATAGATTAAAGAAAAAAATTAAAGGAAAAAAATTAAAACCTTAACTTTGGCTTCCAGTCTATAACCAGTACTTTACATGGAGCAACTGCGATCGTTAAATTCCAGTACTTACCCTAAAGATTAAAAATCTTCAAGTTTTAGGTACTATACCAATCTTATCCTAGTTGTTTCATAATCTCCAGAAACAAATACTGACTCACTATTTATTATAAACCAGTGTGCCAATAATCCTGCACGTAGTGTACTACAGAAACGGATCTTACACAACATTTTACCGGGAACTGTTTTCAGGAACACTTCATTCATCACTCGTTTGGCTCCATTCAGATAATTTCGTCGCGCGCCGCGATACGAGATGCTGCTGAGTAATCGCTTCGGTAAATATCTAAGTAGGTACAGGGGTAGGCAACCATAATAATGTCCGTATAGAGCTTTTTAAAGACAGTGTGGCAAAAAGTGCAGCGCAGCTTTTATTGCAGATTCCCTTCCTTCCCTGCTATAAAACTGCCCTGTAAACGATGTTGGATCGCACCCAAGTAATTCTTAGGGTTTGGAAAAACTTCGCTTTTGAAAGAACAGCTAAAAATGATTCTGCCGTTTAATATTGAGAAGTAAGTGTTAATTTGGAATTTGACGAGAATCTTGCGTCGATCAATGCACAACCGTCGCGTCGTCGTAGCGTGTATCCAAATTCTTGATCGCTGATATCCGGCTCGAAGGACCACTTCTCTTTACGCCTTATTGAGGAATAGATCATTTCCTTTGATATCTCCGCATTTTCATTGAAATAAAGAAGAAGAAGTCACCCTGAATCTTGTTATAGCTAGAAATAGCATACATAATTTGGTAAAACTCCTATAACAATAGGTACAATGTACACCTAGGTGGTACATAGACATCAGCACATCGTGCTACCCGAAACTGTTAAATTTTCCCAATCAACCTTGAACCTTTAGCGTTAAAGTTGAAAATCTATTAAAGAAATTTGACAGATTGTAGTAGTTCGATGTGCTGGCGTCTGTACGTATTTATTTCGATGGTCACATAGTTACCTACACCTGTTGTGTTTAAAAAAAATATTTCTTTACAATGGCATCATCAGCTATGAGTCGTATCGTCATGCCTAGAATAAATAAGAAAAACACAAGATTTTATTTTTCAAGGTCCAGTCTTATCATTTTCATAGCAGACAGGTGTGTTGCTGAGGAGTTTGTTCCACCACTCATCACCACTGCTTCTCAGCTGAAATACGAGGAAGTGGCGAAAGGCGGGCGTTTTGGCGGACTGTTCACCGTGTTTTGTAATGTTAACATTCAAAAAGTACCTACTGATTTTCAAAGTCTTTTGATTGAAGCAAATTCATCTTTATTTCTACACTAACATTATCAAGAGGTAAAATTTCTTTGTAGGGGGTAATCTCCGGAATTAATGATCCAATTCTAAAAATTCTTTCACTGGCAGAAAGCTAAAGCAAGCATAATAGCCGAGCTACATATCACAATTTTTGCGGACGAAGTGGAGGCGCTAGTAAGCCATAAAATTGATTTCGGAAAATCTAGGTTGGATATTACCTAAGTAGGTGTACCTATCCTCTAATCAGTGACACTACTGACACTATGGCACCGGTCTCCGGCTTCCGCATTTAGTTTGCCCCTACCTAGTTTTTGAGATTGTCGTCCCACGCGTTATTTACCGTCATAGATCTGCATCTAATTTTATTATATCTCTGCGTATTAGTCACCTCATCAGATGCATAGATGCAATGGATCTTGACAAGTTCCGACACGATCTTACGAATATTTTAAGAGTCGCAATGACTATTGCATCATTCGTACGAATTATTGCGTTTGTACGGTCTACTTTATAAAATATTCCATTATTATTCCGTACTTGATAAAAAAGTGTGAGTCACATTATTAAATAATATTCAATTACTTTGTTTAACATTTGGCGCAAATGCGGTACCGGTTTGTGGCCGGCTTTGTAAACGTAATTACAAAAATTAACACCAATATCAACAAAGACGATAAATTAATGGGAGTTATCGCGTTTGAATTCACCGCTAGTGTAGCGCGAGGGCACCGAAATGTCAGATGTCATAGAAAGTTCACGCTGCTTTTTTAACACGTATTTTTACTAATATTCATGATTGTGGTCTAGATTGAGCTATTCCTGATTAATTATAACTTAAAAATTTTTAGTAGCAACTGATCTTATTTGTTAGTACTCGGAGGTAAAATGATTTTTAAATGTTTCATGCTTGCTAACTTTTGGGAGAATATTGTAAATAAATGATCTGAAGTTTACAGTATATTAATAAATAATAATAAATAAATAAATATCGCTGGACATTACACACAGCGCCATCTAGGTGCCACACTAAGCAACGAGGCTTGTGTCGTGGACACCAGATAGTTGATACTACTACATAGATACTTTATTTTATTATTTTATTATCTAGATCTTTATTTTATTTTTATATTGTTATACGTATTAAATAAACTTTTTATGAAGTTAATGGTACTTTATTATACTATATAAAGCTTTATACTATATAAAGCTCGATTACCACTCACTCACTCACTGACTGACATAATTGTTCTCCCAGATGGTGGATGGGTCGGCGGCGGCGACCTCTCGCTTCCGGCCTTGGTTCAATCCATGGTCCGGAGCGAGACGGAATGGGACGCCGTCACCTCCTTCTGCGAAGCAGTCATGCTAGCGAAGGAGGTGGCGGAACGTGAGAGGGAGAGAACCTCACGTCCCAGCCGCCGCGGGAGACGCACCGGGCGTCGGGGGCCAGGTGGTGGCCCCCGGCCACCGTAGGCGCGGGCCTGTGGACGGTGAGCTATGGGCTAACTAGCCGTCCGTCCGTCTTATGACGACAGGCCGTGTCGACGCGCGGCGCGTTCGTGTTCCACGCGCGCCTCAAAGAGAGTCAGCAAACAGGAAGGGGTCCGAAAGGACCGATGCCTGCCAGGGTTGCGGGACTGTTCGAAAGAGATACCGCGGCCCTGGAACACAAAGGGCAAAGGAAGGAACGTGGATGGGTTTTAGTCAGTAAAACTCTGACACTCCCTCCTGTTCAGCCCAGAGCGGGAGGGGTTATTTGATGATTTCCCATCGAAAAAAAAAAAAAAAAAGATGGTGGATAGGGAGGTAGGTATATTTTGACAGATTCGTAAACAAGTAACTCTCGCGAGTACGGGAAAAGTCCAAAACCCCCCCTTTTTGCCCTCCTCCCCCCCCTCCCTAGCGTATCTCGGAAACTAAGAGAGTTGTGTTCTATTTGTTTACGGATTCGTATAGAGGCGGCTCGGAAAAGTAAAAACCATTTTTCAAAATTGCCCCCCTTGCCCCCCTTCTCCCCCCTTTAGGTGGATCTTGGAAACTAAGAGACCCGTGTTCTGTTTTTTTACGGATTCGTATAGAGGAGGCTCGGAAAAGTAAAAACCATTTTTCAAAACTCCCCCCTCTCCCCCCTTCACCCCTCCCCCAACATATCTCGGAAACTAGGACACGTAGCAGCTTTTTGATTTTTACTACTGTTCTTTATTATTCAGGGGCGTTGAAATTTGTGTACACTCCCCTCACATTGAAAGGGCTGTAACTTCGTAACGGTTAGAGGTAGCCATTATTTGTTTGAACAAATATAATACTAGGCGTCGAAACCTGAGTGGAGCGAACCTGCGAGACCGAGTGGAGCGAAGGGGGGAGGTGGCGAGCGAAGCGAGCCGGCGACCTCCGTAGCGTAACGAAGGTTGAGTGGGTGAAGCGTAACGTTTTTTTACGGATTCGTATTGAGGAAGCTCGGAAAAGTAAAAACCATTTTTCAAAACTCCCCCCTCTGCCCCCCTTCACCCCTCCCCCATCGTCTAGGACACGTAGCAGCTTTTTGTTTTTTTTTACTATTCTTTATTATTGAGGGGCGTTGAAATTTGTGTAAACTCCCCTCCCCCCTCCGCAACCTCGACTAAAATTGAAAATGCTGTAACTTCGTAACGGTTAGAGATAGTCATTAGGTGTTTGAAGAAATATTATAGTAGGCGTCGAAACCTGAGTGGAGCGAACCTGCGAGACCGAGTGGAGCGAAGGGGGGAAGTGGCGAGTGAAGCGAGCTGGCGACCTCCGTAGCGTAACGAAGGTTAAGTGGGTGAAGCGTAACGCTTTTTTACGGATTCATATAGAGGAAGCTCGGAAAAGTATAAATCATTTTTCAACACCCCCCTCTCCCCCCCTTCACCCCTCTCCCTATCGTATCTCGGAAACTAGGACACGTAGCAGCTTTTAGATTTTTCGCTATTCTTTATTGTTGAGGGTGTTGAAATTTGTATAATCTCCCCGCCCCTCCCCAACCTCCCCAAAAACTGAAAGGGCTGTAACTTCGTAACGTTAGAGATAGCCTTAGCGTACCTGCGAGACCAAGTGGAGCGAAGAAGGGAGGTGGCGAGCGAAGCGAGCCGGTGACCTCCGTAGCGTAACGAAGGTTGAGTGGATGAAGCGTCCCCCGGGTTATGATTGACGTTTTTACTAAATTTAGGGGTTTTAAAAGTAAAAGATATACCACCACAAGGACGCGAGGCGCTTGCACCTCGCGCAACGCCCAAATACTAGTTATAGTATAAAATAGAATTATTGACATGACCATAAGCGATAGTGGTGCCATCTGGTGAGCTCAAAATCGATAGCCTTCATTGAATCAGGATAGACATCAATTCTATCATTACTAAAGAAAACTATTAACTACTACTTGTGAATTTGTGATATTTACAATTTTACATATATCTTCCCAAGAATGTTTATACAGGAAACCGGGAACACTCACTTCTCTGGCATGTTTTCGCCATTTCCATAAAAACGTAGGAAATAAAATTCGAAACGACTTCTCAGATTATTTAGATTTATTATAGGTAGGTATCCACTTTTATTATGACAATCGGAAGGCGGTCATTGGCATACTTTATTATAGTTCCGAGTTTTCGGAAAAATACTTTACGACCTACGTTCCCACCTACGTAATGTCCTTCAGATGTTGACACCAATACTTCAGATGTTGACACCAATACAAATAAAATTGAAGTATCTATTTGTTATTTCAAAATAACAGCTTTTTACTAAAAGCATTAATGAAAGTTTAGGTACGGTACTTATAACAAAAAAAAAACATTTTTTAAATTGTATCAGTCGGTTTGTTCCGGCTAATCTCCGAAACGGCTGGACTGATTTTGACGGAACTTTTACTGACAGATAGTTCAGGTTATAACGAGTAATTTAGACTAGTTTTATTTTAGAAATAGAATTACCCTTGAATTTGCTAACAAAATCCGATTCAAATACGGAAGTATATATTTATTTTATTTTATATGTTTATTTTTATAATAATTTCTCGCGGACGAAGGTCGACGCGGGCTACAGCTAATAAACAATAATAAGTAAATTGCGATAAACTCGCTTCCATGAAAATGCGACCCATAAACATTTTCAAGGCTGGCAATTCTGTAAGTTTGCCAAAATCGATCGGGAATAACGCTACTGAAATCTTTAATTTACGATGTCCTATCGTTTTCTGGGAAAGAGTTCTCTTTCCGAAGACTAAATATGAAGATTTTATAAGATAGGAGACAGAGTGGAAACACCATGGTTTGGCGGGATATCTCCCGAGATATCTTGGACATACAAAGGGAAATCGACTATTGGTGGATCTCGTTTTTTTTTAAAAAAATACTAACCGTTTCGCTAAAAATCCTAATAACCTACACACATCAAAAGTGTCTAGGGATCAACAAATATTTTTGCAATAACTTTTCTCCTGATTGATATTAATTAAAATTTTCTTTAAGGATTCATCAAATAAAGTGTTTTCGTTTGTCACAGTAACGATAAACCAAGTCACCTTTGCATTAATAAAGAAATTTGCCATTTTCCTAATAAAGGGATTTTTGACATTTGAACCACTAACACAAAAGTTCGAAAAAAAGACTGAAATAACAGTTTTCTTTAAAATTTTATTGGGTAACTTAAACAATTAATAATCCGTGTTTCTACCGCGAACACTAACAACACAAGAACATCGGTTTGGCATACTCAAAATGAGTTCATCCAAATCACGCTGTGGAATGGCCGCCCATGTTCGTTGCAACAACAAAAAAAGGTCTTCTTGCGACTGGATACCCTCCATATTCGGCAGAGCTCTTCTCTGTAGCATATCCCATGCATGCTCAATCGGATTCAAGTCTGGCGACTGAGCAGGCCAGGGCAGGACATTGATGTTAGCTGCGGCGAGAGTCTGTCTTACAACTCTTGCGGTGTGCGGTCGTGCATTATCATGCATTAACTGAAATAAGGGACCGATTTGCACTTGTAGAGGAACGATGACGTCTGATACAATCGTCTCAGCATAAATTTGAGCGTTGAGGTTGCCTCTGATCCAAATCAACTCAGTTCTTCCGCCGATCCAAATACCCGCCCATACCATGATGGTTCCACCACTATAAGGATGGACTTCCTGGCAGGATTTTAATCGCTGTTGGCGTCCAGGGGTTCTCCAGTGTCGTATACGTCTTGTATCCGGTCTCATACCAAAACGAGACTCATCAGAAAAGCACACGAAACGCCATTGTTCTTCTGCCCAATTTCTGTGTTCAAGAGCCCATTGATATCGTATCCTACGATTGTGCATTGCTATAGGTGGTACCCGTAGCGGTCTTCGGGAATGAAGGTTCACTTCATGCAAGCGGTTTCTGACTGTTTGGTCGCTAATTAGTTCCCTGAAGAGTGATGAAGCCTCACGGCTAACATCATGGCGGTTATTGTTGGAGCTCTTCGAGTTAAGATTTGAATGTATCGGTCTTGTCTCCGTGTGGTGCAGCGATACCGTCCTCCATGGCGCTCAGCCACGGTACCAGTGCTTCGGTAACGTGTCCAAAGTCGACTGATAACACTCTGACTTGTATTCAGAGCTAAAGCCACAGTACGTTGCCGGGAACCAGCTTCTATCATTCCCACGGCTCTGAGCATTTCTTCCCTGCTTAAATGACGTCGCCGCTCCATAATAACGTTGGTTTTAATCAGTAGTAGGGAAACAGTAGCACTAATAATGTCTTCAATGCATTGTATGTTTTTATAGGGAAAATATTGACAGCTGATTTTCATCTTTTACTCGAATTTGATTCACAGTTCCTGATTCAAATTATGAAATGCACCAAAAAGGATCCATATAAATTTATAAAATCATAAAGAAAAGTGGCGAATAAATTGCTGATTAAATTATTAAGCGTCTACGTATGTCACTGTGATAGACACCGACGAAATAATTTACAAAGTTTTATCAAATCAAGCTTAAGGCCTGTGAAAGTCTGGAAAAAAAGTCGTCATAATTAAGAGCTTTATTGACTAGATTATTGATGATAATACTACCGTGCCGTGAAAGGAGGTAACTAACATTTTTACCAAAAATGAGTTAAAATTGATTCGGATTCAGCAAGAAATTCTCTATCTTTCTGTCTAGCTAATAAAGCTCCAATTCGCTCGTAGCCACAGTTAAATTATCATATAAAATAAGACAAGTAAAGACTATCGACAGTGCTTTAAAACTTCACTTAAGACAAAATTGTCATTTACGCAAAATATACTTTAAAGTAGTTACGGCCATTCACCGTTTGACGGCAGACTATATAATCATGGCTTAGATTTTTTCATTATGGCTTGAATTCATGACTTTTGGCTCAGCTATACTTTTAATGTTGCCATGGAATATAAATCTTAGACAAGTTACATAAAATGCTTGGATTTACGTATTTCATTAATTTATACTTTGTAAATACATTTCTGCATCAGGATACAATTTATGTTATAATAAAAAATATTGTTTGTGCTAAGAATATAGCGGTTATAATTTTTTAATTCATAAAAATGACACCGTATCAAAATCCCCAACGAAAAAAACATGCGTAATGACATGTACTGTACTGAACTGACCACTGAACTTTTACAAAATCTTTTTTAGTTTATTTAGTAATGAGTATTCCGCTCTAAGGCTGCAGAAACAATGACTTTGGCTTTTATTTTAGGAGGTTTTAGAGATAGCATTGCTTTGTTGAAAGGATGTGGCCAAAAAACATTCATACCAGAATCATTGTTAAAAGGCGAGCACCAGTTAACTACAGCTGAACCAAATATCTCAGCACCCGCAGGTTTTCTTGTTGACACTGTGATTAGAGAAGATGAGGAATAAATATTTTAAAAAATACGTTTCTTTTTCTATACCTGACCTACCCTTACCATCGTAATAAATCATACTAATTGCTCTTATGATAGTTGACTAAGATTATTAAATAAATAAGTACCTACTTACATCTCATGTGGCCATGTGGGCCATGTGCCAGACCTGTCGGTTGGACTTAATATTCTGAATACGCATTTCGTAGTTTATTTTGTATAAATGCATTTCTATAATTCTTTTTCGATTAGTCTGTTGTTGACAAGAATAAACATAACCTCTAAAACTTCAAACTGGAATATCTTTAATTCCTGACTTCCTATAAAAGTATAACTGAAGACAAAATTGTTCAGGAATTCAAACTCAATATTTTAACATATTTTTCATAGGCAGACGCCAAAAAAAAATGTCAACAAAAATTTGTTTGAGAGTTCGCCACTATCCTTTATTACAAAGCCACATCTCAATCTCAAGAAATCCACATAAAAATGCTTGATCCCTAGACACTTTTGATGTGTGTATTTTTGCGAACTTTGACCATCCATATTTTTTTGCACGCATGAGGTGGATGGGGACTTTTCACAATTTCATTGTAATGGTAGTAACGTTCATGTAAATTTTCAGCTTCTAGGAAATTTATGAAAGGGTAGGTACCCCTATTTTGTGTCAATTTTGACCGGGCTATAAAGTCAGCTTCCCCTTGGCTTGCAGAACAGATATAGCTCGCATCATGGATTCGTGAGCACACGTTCAGGAGTGTTCATGTTACCCATAAGATCCAGGATCCGTCACACAAGTTGTGATTTTTTTGTGTCTTCTAATAATTATAAAGAATTCTGCTACTGCGGCGCAAAATTCGCAAATATGTATTATTGTAAATGAAATAATTTGGCTTGTATGTCATAGAAGTAACGTTCCTACCAAGGAAAACCTGATATTGTATCGATATTTCTATCCACCTCCTACTTTCACATAATCTATGTTTATACCTGCTTCCTATCTCCTGAGCATCAACATGAAGCGACAGGGAGTCTGTAGCTCGCTGGCACGGCTCCAAGCCTCGTTCAGTACGTCCAGCCACTGTTGCTATCTGCTAGTGCGCCGAGTCGTTGACTCAGTTGGAGCAGTTGCTTCAGTGAAGGTCGATCTGTTTAGTGCTGGTTTTGCTTGTTCTTTACTATCGCACTTTAAGGGCTGTCAGTTTGCGCGAGTTGCTTTTTGTATTTTTGCTCTTTCCAAAAATTCTAGAACTTTTGCTCATGCTTTCATGAGCAAAAGTGATCCTATGCTGATTTTGCTTGATGCAAAGATTTAAAATATATTTAAAAATAAATATTTTGCGACTTCAGAATAGAATACAATTCCTCCTTCTTTTTGAATTCCTTGTTTTGCATAATAGTTACAAGATGGTGTAGCCTAACGTAACTTTCCCACAGGTGGGACACAGGAGAGGGGTCTCTGTGGGAGAGAGTGGGCCATGATCCACCACGCAAGTCCAGTGTGGGATGGTCGATGTCACAGTCTGCGAATGTTTTGTTCTTCTAATAATATAAGAAAATCAATTAATTAAAAATTCTAAAATATTTTTATGAGCCAGCCCTGAAGTTCTTGTCATGACTTATTGTTTATTCATTACTATCGTGGGGTTCGTGGGGTATGACACCAACCTTGCTGAAAAGATAATGAAATAAAAGGCACTATGAAACATTGTACCGCCTAGATAACGCTAATAAATGTTTAACATTAATTATATCTGTCATGTTATCATTAACGGCTTGTTTTACTTTCTTCGCTAGATAACAAATTTACAATCGACCTACATAATATGTTTGTGCTTTGACTAGGTACCTCATTGGTCTCGTCGCAAGCTGCATGGATATATGAATTATGGATAGTCTCCTGAGACCATTTTCGTGTAGCTGCAACGACTAAGGTAGTTCCCCTTATTGCAGGCGCGGATCCACCGTTGCGGGCACGATGGGCATGCCCACAACCCTAATTGAGGTCGATAGTCTGCTGTTCTACACAAGGACATAATAAAATAAAAAACATTTAGTTTACCCTATTCAATTTTTTTTACGTGATTCGCCCGGTCAATGTGGCCACCGCGGAGAGATCATTTTCATAAAGTGACAATTTTTTTTAATAATTCACCAAAATCGGTTAAAAATGCACATCACACATTTATTTGGAGTTTAAATGTGTGATATGCGTTCAAACAAACACACTTTTGTAATTTTCGTGATGAAACAGGCTAATATTTTACAGATTTATTAATAAGTGTTCGCCCCACGGTTTTACCTGCGTGAACATAAAAACTGTAGATAAAAGCAGTGACGTATTTATTTACCCTTAGGCTATGAAGTCGGGGCGGCAAGAACTGCCATAACTTGTTGGTAAAAGTACTGTGTATATCCGAAGCGGGCTGCTTAGTTTTTCATGCTCGCTACTCTCGCATCCTGCAATCTCTTATAATTGTTCAGAAACTTTTATACATAATTATGTCGACAATATTACCTATATGAATAGTAAAAATAAAATCTGAACAAATTCGAGAAGGATTGCTAAGTTTATCGAGCTATTTTTGCTCGCTCTTGCATTCTGGAGTTCAAATTACTTAACCATTCTGAAACTAATATAATAATACCAGCCTATTACTGTCCCACTGCTGGGCAAAGGCCTCTTCTCAACAGAGAAGGCACGAGCATTGATCACCACGCTTGCTCAGGTTCCAGGTTAAGTCCAGGTTTCCTCACGATGTTTTCCTTCACCGATGTCTGTGATGTCCAAGATAAACTTAGAAAGTACATATGAATTGAAAAAGCCACATTGGTACTCGCCCGGATTTGAACCCACAACCTCATGCATGGGAGGCGAGGCCTTAACCTCTGGGCCATCGCGACATTCTGATATCTAAAATATAAAAAGAAAATCTTACATATCCGAGGCGGGGTGAAAATAAAATTCCGAGCTCGCTTCATAAAGTATTCATGGTGCTGAGACTATTTTGCCAAGTTGGCTAAATCATTTCAATAGGTAACGACTATCTAACTGGTATAAATAGTGTTACAAATCGGAGGAGAGCTGCAAAAATTTTCGAATTCTGTTGATTATTCTGAAAATGTAACATATCAGAGGCGGGTGCAAAAAAAATCGAGCTCGCTGCACTTGCTTTTGCATATTATTAGTTTCTTTATGTGAAATTCATCATTAGCCAGTCCAGTAAAATTGT
This sequence comes from Eugnorisma glareosa, assembly GCA_947578425.1. Classification (NCBI taxonomy): domain Eukaryota; kingdom Metazoa; phylum Arthropoda; class Insecta; order Lepidoptera; family Noctuidae; genus Eugnorisma; species Eugnorisma glareosa. The sequence continues at coordinate 2,867,480 of OX387968.1, forward strand.
CACCTAACAGTACGGGGTAGTTTGCGTCAAATTCGGTAGTTCTGATTTTTTGCAGACTTGTTTATGATGTTTACCCAATGAGTAATTCATGCAAATTAGTCTAAAATCGAAACAACCGCGAAATATTGTTTTTTTTTAACGATTATAACCCTAAAGGACTAACTTTAGATCGTACCTTTTCAGGACTTTTTAAAGTAAAAGACTAACATTTCTACAAGAGGTTAGAATTGTTTCAGTAGACCCAATAGTTTCTGAGCTTTTCAAACTGTTGGGTCTATAGAAACAATTCTATAGCCTCTTAATGTAGTAAATTTAGTCTTCTTTAAAAAAGCCCAAAAAAGGTACGGTCTAAAACTAGTCCTTTAGGTTTATAATCGCCAAAAGCTGAAAAAAAAAACGAAATTTTCGCGATTTTTAACAAAGTTGCGTTCGGCGCTCGAGGTTACAAACTCGGACTATTCATTGGGCCAACATCATAAACAAAACAAGTCTGCAAAAAATCAGAACTACCGGATTTGACGCAAACTCTGATGTACAAATTTACTGGACTATACTGCCACTCCACAAAGATTTTTCCCTTGTTTTTGTTTCGATGTCACTTTGCCCATTTTAGGGCGGCCGTGCCCACAACCTTTTGAGGGCTGGATCCGCGCCTGCCTTATTGCCCCGTTGAAAGTTTCCACCCTGTAAGCGTTACCATTGCGCATTCCTGGATCTGCACGAAAGGCGGAGTTATTTCGTATTACTAATATATAATTTATCAGTATCAGCCTCGACTCTGGTTTGTACTTGTTAATGACAAAAAGATAGCAAACACCAGTAGCGAAAATTCCGCACCCTATAGTTCCTACTTCTGGCAATCTGAGAAGCTAATGAAACTAAAGGTCTTCTGGAAAAATGCTTACGATGAAACCTGTAACCCGTACCTTGGTCAATAGAACAGGACTTATATTGCTATAGACCTTATTATATAACAAGAATTCCCCATGGTTCATCTGGGGGGTTCAATGGGGTCTGAAACTGACTTTAGCAGCCAATAATTTTAAAAAAGCACGTAAAGGAGATGTTTCATTTTTGTATGGGACTCCGGCCATAACATGTACTTTTTATAAAACCTGGGAAACAAACCTCTGAGTAGAATAAAGTAACATTTTTTACATAAGTAATATTAAATGGTTTTTATGCACGCAAAAAATAAATAAAAATGTTTGACATTTGTCGTGAGTGATATGACAGATTGTAAAGATGACGTTTGCATAACCTAGAAATTGTTATTTGATAATAATTGTACAAAGCAAAAGTTGTAGGAACAAAACATAAATGAGAGAACGTAAAATAAAACTGAAAGCCACGAAACTCGAAACCAAGTCGAGACGAACGAGACTCGACTGACAGACACTGATGGGTTTTGTCAAAACAAAATGTCATTTTGAATTTTTCGTTCAGAAATACACTACAGAAAAATAGTACCTATAATAAATATAATGTTTTACAATGAAATCATCACTCTTGCTTAAAATTAGTCGAAAATGATGTAGGTACAAGAGTTTAATAATTATTATTTATTACAAGAACACATAGTTTTTATAATAACATCGACGTGATATTATGTTTTTATGTGACATGATTTCAGAACGAAAGTAGACTATGCAAATAGTAAGACGCCATGTTGAATAGATTATGGCAATAATTGAAAAACTATTACCTTCGATGCACAACAAATCAGGCTTATTCTCGAGAGAATATGTTTCCTAAATTCGTGGTATTTTTTTCTCTTTTTCGATAAATGTACATCTTATGGCCGAAAATGAAACATGTCCTTCGTAAAATTGTCACAGACGCAGTTAATATTATGAGTTGTCACTGCGACCAATTATTTAAAAAAAAAATATGTAAAATAACAGTTGTTTGTGGTAATAAGTAGTTTCACAAGTAGTTTGCTCGTCGTCGGGGTCCTTTTGGCGGTGTAATGCCTATGAATTTATTTTATTTAAGTAAGTAGTTACATTGCAATAGGTACCTACGCATGTTTGATTGTTTGATACTGATCGATTGATTAGATATGTACGTATAATCAAATCTTCAAGACAGAATTATTTATAATCAACAAGTTTATTATCAGAAGTTGTGTACATAAGTAATTACAAAAGGTAGTACCTACCTACCTACTGATGCATTGGTATTGCATCCGTGTGAAGTGTTACTAACATAGTTTTAAGTTTCTATTTACTAACATAATTTTATTTTATCATATATATAGTTGTAAATAAACCGTTTTAAACCAAAATCAGTGGTTTAAAACCCGTTTTAAATTTGTTTAAAACGGTTTAAAACCACGACCACGTGGGCCGTACATTGATTACGAATTACTTAAAAAAATAGTTTAAAAGGCTAATTGAAATCATTTACCATTTCTATTAATATATGTGAAGTCATATATCATATTTATACTACTATTTAGGATTAGACACTGAAAACAATCATGTTTTGGGTATTTATTAAAATAAAACGGCAATGCCGCATTTTTATTTTTCACTTTGCTATCAAAATCGCAACGGGGAGAGATGGGGCAGGTAGGGATCGATTTTATGTTTGTCTGTCATGTTAATGAAGGTTATTTTAAAACATTTTTATTTTATTTTCCTTTTATATATTCTAAATCAGGAAGGAGGTGTGGTCTAGATAACTTCGTGTAAAGCCTCAGTGCATTCCAAAAAGAAAACATTCCAAACCATATTAAACCGCTAAGTGTGGTTTTAAATCGTTTTAAGCCAAAAAGACCGTTTAAAACCAAATGGTTTAAAACGTTTAAAATTCGTTTTGCATCTCTAATCATATATCAGGGTGTCCCAAAAGGTTACGTAGCTGTGAAGGGGGGTGATAGGGGTGGTCACAAGGGTCACCAGAAAAATCTATTATTACTTAAAATAAAACAGTAAAAAAACTGTGTCTGTACATTGAATATAATTGTACATATAATTTTTGAGGGGGGTTTGGAAACAGTAATAGAGCACGAATCCAAAAAAAAAATTCTGTCTGTTTGTCTGTATGTCTGTTTGTCTGTTTGTTTGTACACGCTAATCTTCGGAACTACTCGACGGATTGAAATGTTTTTTTTTTGTTGTATAGGTATTAAATCTGGGCAACATATAGGCTATAATTTATCTTGGAAACTTGAACATCTGATGCAGCACCGCAACAGACCAGCTAAACTATAAGAGATACAAAAATGGTACCATAGCAAAAATTGTTCCACGTGATGAGCATTTTCTGCTAAGAGAATAAATTTGAAGATCTGGAACACCTGAAGTGGAACTCCAAGAGCCCAGCTACACTACAACATATATAGGAATGACGTCTTAGCAAGAGTTGTTCAACCTGATGAGCACTCTCTGTTGTCGTATAAAATTTGAAGATCTGGAACAGCTGATGTGGAACTCCAAGAGCCCAGCTACACTATAACATATATAGGAATGACGTCTTAGCAAGAGTTGTTCAGCCTGATGAGCACTCTCTGTTGTCGTATAAAATTTGAAGATCTGGAAAAGCAGATGTGGAACTCCAAGAGCCCAGCTACACTATAACATATATAGGAATGACGTCTTAGCAAGAGTTGTTCAGCCTGATGAGCACTCTCTGTTGTCGTATAAAATTTGAAGATCTGGAAAAGCAGATGTGGAACTCCAAGAGCCCAGCTACACTATAACATATATAGGAATGACGTCTTAGCAAGAGTTGTTCAGCCTGATGAGCACTCTCTGTTGACGTATAAAAATTGAAGATCTGGCACACGCGTTGTGGAATTCCAAGCGCCCAGCTACACTATAACATATAATAATAGGAATGAAGTCTTAGCAAGAGTTGTTCAGCCTGATGATCACTCTCTGTTGACGTATAAAAATTGAAGATCTGGAACACCTGATATGGAAATCAAAGCTATCACTAATTTCACTGTATAAATATAAAATAACATAAGCTGGGAGTACCTCCACGTGGTGAAGGCGGTAACAGTTTATGACTGATTTTCGATGAATCATTGAAAATTTGACTGTACTGGCCAAAACTCCAATTTATTATTTTATTTTATCAAATAAATAAGCCTTCGGGCGAATGTTATTTGAGTGTTTAATTTTCTTTTTCATTTATATTCGTGACACGGTAGCCTACCCGGTAACGCAGGGGAGCAGTCACTTAGATTTTAATTGATCAGGTATCTTCAGAATTAAACTATAGCTATGCCTAGAAAGAGGTCAAATCTTTCCCAACGTTCCAGGAGGAGCTAAAAGATTGAGGATCATAAGATCCCAAGAATCTACCGAAGAGCGTCAGGAGAGACTTGATGCTGTTCGAGAACATCAGGCAGCAACTCGCTCCGTAGAAACCTCTTCGGATCGCGAAGCACACCTGCGTTCTCAGCGTATTTACGCATTTACATCCAGGTCTCTAGAGACCAGTGAAGAAAATGATGCGCGAATGACCGCTGATCGTGAACGTCATGCATTGTCTCGTGAGTTGCAGACGTTCACGGATAGAGAATTGCGCATGAGTTCTCAGCGTATCTACGCATCTGCTTCTAGGTCTCTAGAGACAAGTGCGGAACGTGATGCGCGACTGTCCGCTGATCGTGAACGTCACGCATTGTCTCGCGAGTCGGAGACGTTCACGGATAGAGAATTGCGCATTTTTTAAAAGTTATTTGCAATATTATTGTTAATTAAGTGTACCCTTGGGATCCGCTGCTGAATAACGGGAAGAAAAGGTATTTGTTGTGTAGGTATTAAGTCTGGGCAACATATAGGCTATAATTTATTTTGGAAATTGGAACACCTGATGCAGAACCGCAACAGAACAGCTAAAGTATAAGAGATATAAAAATGGTGTCATAGCAAAAATTATTCCACGTGAAGAACATTTTCTGCTGTGAGAATAAATTTGGAGATCTGGAACCCTGTTTTGGAACTCCAAAGCCCAGAGACACTATAACATATTAAGGAATGACGTCTTAGCAAAAGTTGTTTAGTCTGATGGGCATTTCCTGTGGACTTACGAAAATGAAAGATCTGGAACGTCTTCAATCGTCTCGCTCATCCCGTTGTTTTCCCGTCCCCGGGCCTCAGAATTCTACATCAGACGTTTCAGATCTTCGATTTTCTTGACGACCCCGTTGTCGCTGGCAAAAGCAACAGGATCCGCGTACGAAGTCGCGGGCAGAAGCTAGTAAAAAAATAAATCCCCTCTGGGTATTTAAAAAAATAAATGGCATTTAAAAAAAAACTAAAAGTTTACACCTTGTGGGGCTAGTTTGCTAACTGTATTTGCGTACGAATTTGAGACTATTGTTTTATTGATATGTTTCGTTTTGCAGGGGTACTGTTCCCGAAAATTATTTTTAAATGTATGAATTTTTCAAATAAGTGTTATACCATTTTGGAATTGCAATAAAATTACCTATCTTTTTAAGTTACTCGCCGGAGTTGCATAGTTCCTTTTTTTTCAGTACACTTGGAGGAAGTTGAGTGAAATCGTAATTGCTAAGTCCTTGACTGGACAAGAACTTAATTTTCTTTAAAATCTTGGTTAGATATGTATTGTTTTTTTTATTTCAATTTGATAAAGGATTATTGACGATTACGTATCATATTTTTTTTTAATACAGCAATATTTGTAGGTACAGTTAGCAAAATAGCCCCACAAGGTGTAAACTTTTTAGTTTAAAAAAAAAATGCCGTTTATTTTTTTAAATACCCAGAGTGGATTATTTTTTTTATTTTTCTGGTGACCCTTGTGACCACCCCTATCACCCCCCTTTCCCGCTACGTAATCTTTTGGGACACCCTGATATTTGATAAAATAAAATTATGTTAGTACGAGTACGACACCCGTATATGTTAGTCTGTAACTTGTAAGATATATGTATATCTATGGGCCAAAGTAGCGCCTGAAAATAAAAGGATGTTATTTAGTAAATTAATTTATAGAAAGAGAAAAGTTGTAGGCAATATGCCAGAATCGTTAGTAGTAGGTAATGTGCTTATTTCTCTGTAGGTAGGTACATATAGTTACTATGCTGTGTACTTGTCTTGATCATATTTGTATAATGATTAGGTACGTAGGAATAATATAAGTAGGTATAATCTGCTTAGTCGCAAATATTTGCAACTTCAACCAACTTATCTGTGCAGGCGGGAAAACACAGAACTAAAATAAATGTACCAAGTTTGATATATTGATGCAAATTTTCTTGACAAGCAACGCCGCCTTGAACTGCACACATAAAGTGGTCATACTACTCGTATAACAACAACACCCTCCTGACAATGTCGTTGTTTTTTTTCTCATTTGTCTTTTTGCCCATAGATATAAAACTCAAAAGTCTTCGCAGAACGCCGCCAGAAATTACCTTTGTACATCGTCGCTGCTTTGTTCATGTGGTCGCAAGTGCGAATGCTTAGCATGAGGTTCAGATTCGATTCCCGGGTCGCGCAAAGTATCATTGGATTTTTCCCTCGGGAATATGAACGACCCGAATGGCGCAGCGGTAGTGAGGCTGCCTTACGTTCTTAGGGTCCCGGGTTCGAATCCCGGTAGGAGCAAAATGTTTGTGTGATGAGCATGGACATTTGTTTCCGAGTCATGGAAGTTTCTATGTATAATAAGTATATATTTACAAACAAAAAAGTATCTATGTAGTATTATCAACTATCTGGTGTCCACGACACAAGCCTCGTTGCTTAGTGTGGCACCTAGATGGCGCTGTGTGTAATGTCCAGCGATATTTATTTATTTTATTTATTTTAATATCAGTAGCAGCCACGGACTGTGAATGTGTCCGGTTGATGCAATTAGGCTTGTCCCCTTATAGATGGGACTGAACATAACTGGCGAAAAGTGGGTGTACTATTACGTAGGCACATACACCTCTGCCTAACCCCTAGGGGATTACTGGCGTTATGTTAGACGGTACCTGATACAGTCCTTCCAATAGGGAATATGCAAGAAGTACAAAAAAAAATTATGTCTTAAAAATGCCTTGTATTGGACCATAAAAACATTGTGGTACACTTGTTTAATTCTCTAATACAACACTTATTTTACAATTTAATATTGTATTTAGCGTGTTTTTGGTGAAACGGAACGCAAACACAAAACGCATCGATTCCGGTAGTGACGTCAAAATCCATGTGTCAAAGAAACACTTTTACTTGAAAAGTACTTAAAGTTTCACTAAGATTTTACTATAATATTGTTATTGCAATTTTTGCTTAAATAAAGCACTTACATTTTAGTAAAACTAATCTACTAAGGGCAAAAAAAAATATTTAAACAAGGCAGATAGAGGTAAGTGACATCAAAGTCCTGACATGAATGGCCGCGATAGTCATGGACGTTTGAACTGTCGTAGAAAATTGTAGGAGTTTAATATTTTTTTTGTGCGACAAGCAGTAGTTGAAATTAACTTTTAATTATTTTCTTGGGTTTGATAGTACTGCATATTATTGATTTAAGTGAAAAAAAATTACATGCATATTCCCTATTGATTTACCTCAGTCATATTTTTTTTTTAACACTTCAAGCACAAAGTACAGAGGCGGTCTTAATGCCATAGGCATTTTCTACCAGTGAACCTTTGGGTGATGCAGAGACAAACAATGGTAGGTCTGGTAACAACAATATTAAAGGTCACTGTACCGCAAAACCAATGAAAGGACAGTACATAATATAATTCCCTCGGTACAATCGCTGTGCCTGTTCGCGTATTGGTCGTGGATGTACGGTGGTCCGAAATAGCCGCCTTATATTTAACGCCGGTCTATTATTGTGCCTCTGCCGAGCTAAATGCAAGCCGTAGTAACGGATTTACAACGTCTAGTAACTGCTAATTATGAAAAGCAAAGCAAAAACGATTAGTTTCAGGATTTTCGTTTGAACGATCCAAGTTTTTCCGTAGTTACCAAATAAAGCTCTTATAATATTGGCCAATGATATCCTATTATTTCTCTTTTTTTGGGTTCCGTACCTCAAAGGAAGAACAGAACCCATAAAGGATTGTACTGTTTGCCAAAACCCTTTTTCTCAAGAACGTGTGGTGGTTTATATCAAAGGTCCCTTGGAGCTATAATAAAATCAAGCTTCTAAGTCAACGCAATAAAAAAGCACGGCATATAATATGTCGCATATTTTGCTTATTCACCACTAAATCAAAACTTAAAGGGTACTTCCTGTTGACCTAGAACCATGAAATTTGGTTAGAAGCAGTCTTACGGCACAAGTAAAGGAAAAAAATGAAAATCGTTAATTTGTAGTTATATCACATTAAAAATATTTTTGCGATTACAGATTAAGATTTGTCTGTGACCTTCATAAAGGACTGGACCATCAAAAGCAAAGGAAACAACAAACTCTTTAGCTTTACGAGTAATATATGTATATATGTATTAATATTTGACTGTATCTCGCTTGATTTTGCAATGTACCAAAGTGTTATTATAACTTCCTTATTGCTCTTAGAATATTGTATGAAATATGAAGAATTAAATTATTATTCATGAGCTTATGGTTAAGTTACCTTATGAATTGTGTTGTGATACTTGCGTGCCGCCTACGCGCATGATGGCAATATAATTTCCTCTGTTTACAGCTGGCTGAGAATAATAAGCGACTGTAGATACCATGGCATAGATATATAAAACAAGGAGATATGCCCGTTAGACGAAAATGTATCGGTGCCGTCTGTCTTCTGTTAGCCCCTACCACGTGGCAACTACTACACATGCAGTTCAGTAAAAGCAAAAGATACGCAGTCGCGCACACACTCGCATTGCTTAAAACAGAACGTACTACACAATCAATTATTAACCTTATCCCATAAAAATCCCGTAATATTCCTATCCAATATTCAAACACAGCGTGTATTTACCATGCACCGGACAACTTACCCACACAAAAACATCGGTCGCTATCGTTGAGCTGTGCAAAAGCAATTTAATTTAATACCTACGCTAGTGATTGATTAAATCGGAAAGTTATCGAATCTTCATGTGTTCGAAAAATTAGTCAGAGCAACAAAGTAAATATGTAAATCAATGAATGTTGTTGTACTGACATAAAATCGATTCCTACTATAAGTGTGTTACGCATTACTCCGCGGGTAATAGATTTTTGTTATAAAAAACCCTAGTTAGTAAAAAATTGTTCAAAAAATAAAACAAACCCATGAGTAACAAATAAATAGCATGAGTATGTTGACATATTTTAAGGAAAAGTCACTATTATCACAGATATAATTATCTGAACCATTGGTCGATTACTCTAAGGCATTCTAAGCTTTAATGCAAGTAAAATAAAAAATAATAAAAAAGTAAGGAAATAGCACGAGGATAGGGCATAATATATTATGATAATTCAAAGCCAAAAACACCCCACCGATTATTAAACTGAAATTTAATTAACTTACTTTACGAAAGTTGGTTACGCATTTCTCTACTACGCTGTAAAATATCAAAATACGTAAAACATTATTCGACTTAGATCTTCTAACCGGGTTAAAACGGTTGATAAATTTAAAAACAAACTATAATAGTAATATTTCATTTGTCAATCGACATTGGCGATAGCTTACGTTAGTGGATCTTCACAAGCACATCACTTACTCGTCGCAAGAAGCAGCGACCGTACTACGCGATGCATCCGTTTAAAAAAGTATCGTTTTTGTTATTTCTACATTGCTTGTCCAGTCACTTAGCGATAAACTTTGGTACTGGTTAGGGAGCAATGTATTTGTTGCAAAAATAGTACAGTCGCTGCGATATTTTAATACACAAATAACATAGTAAGAGCTAGAAATATTTTACGATTTGTTGTTTCTCATAGTTTTAAAGACAAATATAGTAAAATACTTGTAGAAAGTGATTCTATGATTTACAAAGTTTTGGTTTATGCTTCGGTTTTTACAAGAAACCACTGAACAACAGTACAACACGGCATTCTTATAAATTGTCACGATCGCGGTCGAAAGCACACTAGTTCGCGGAGACGGTCACTGTTGCACGGTACGATAGTAATGGGACAGAACGGCGCGGCGTCACACAGCTGATAGGTCACAGGCGCGCGTGCGTGAATTTCATACGGCTGTTGTGTTATTGTGATAAAAGTGAAAAGGTAAACAAAATGTTTTTTTGGGAAAGTTGTTTGTTATCATGAGTACAATCACGTGTTTAAGTATCGGTCACTGATTACCAGTCACCCTGTATATGTATAATATTACAAAGAGATAAAGTTTGAATGTCAGGGGTAATATTTGAAACTAATGACACATTAATCATCCGATTCCCATTTTTTTTTTCGGAAAAACTAATTTAACATTACTTCATTACACTTTCTAAGTAGGTTATTTTCCGACCGTGAGTGAAGAGTATTTCCAAATAAAAAATAAACATAATATCACGTTCGTTATCCTCAAAAGGTAAGGCAGAGGCCTACCTTTAAAGTACATTCACATTTGCCAGTTATAGAGTGAACCAGGATTCCGGGCGGCTTCTAAGAAATCCGGGTGGAAATCCCAAAAGTAGTAGGAAGAAAGACATCTAAAATGAACTAAATATCGATCGACCACACGTTTCAAGCAACTTTAGAAGCAGTAAGCCGGTGCCTTCAATTTGAATTGAAGACACTGACCTGCTTTGAAAACTAACCATAGAAATTAAAATATGTATCTTTGAAACTAACAGAGAAGCTCCACCATTTTTGAATGACAGACGGTTACAAAAAGAAATGATTTAGAAATCATTCACTGCCACGAAAGCATCGATTTATGTAACTTTAATCTACATAAAATGCAATAACAAAAGTGTAATTTATTCGGACACGCACCCATTGTAACAGACGAGCAATTTTGTCCAAATTTATGTAATCTCATGACCTTGGCGTCACCCCTACGAACCGGCGAAACAGGGTTGCCTGATGTAAATAATTGCCAAGTTGTTAATTGTTTTTTTTTTTACATATACTTGTGTGTTGTATGTGTAGTTTGGTAGGAATGTGGATAAATGTGTTTTGATGTTAAAAAAGCGAGCCTGAGTTGGACAGTTTTCTTCCTTATTTCATTCTTCTTTAGATAACATGGGGACGTGCTTCTTTTCAAATAACATAACCCATTCTAGGATAAAATGAAAAATAGGCAAACATGAAAAACATATTTTTCTAAAATGAAAAAAACATGATTAAAGACCGACTTCTAAAAGGAGGGGGTTCTATGTTCGGCTGTATGTTTTTTTTTAAATGTAAGTATTTTCACCGATTTCTCTTTCGATTGTGGATTTAGATCTGATCGTAGACTTCGGGGATATGGAACGGAACTCTTCAATAATAGACTGCTGGAAATCTGTCGTGATTGCTGCAATCTATTGGATGTTTATTGTTTACAGCAAAACATAAAATCACGCCTGTATGCTCTGAGACCCCCACAGAGCATATACAGGCGTGATTTTATGTTGGTGTACTGTACACATCCCCATGTGTACAGTACACCCACATTTTGACAGTTATTTATTAGGGATAAGCCATATTACCATGACATGTATTTTTAAAAATAAAAATAACTTTTTTGTGTTTTTGATGTCGGTTTTATTTTTTCAAAAACAATGTTGCATAAAAAGACATGATAAAAATGTAATCTCCTTGCCATACTTATGTATAATTATAAATCTTTATTGGTTAAAAGTTCCGTCCTTTGCGTAACCTCAGTATTTATACTGTAGCGTAACCGTGGCTGTTAAACAAACATAAAAACCATGAAATTCTTAGCTAACTGTTTTGTTTTAACTTTAGATAAACTACGTGACTTGGCCGTTTCGAAGCATTTAAAAACCTTTTAAAGCAATTTGTGAGTAAGTAAGGTCGTGGTAAAATGACCATTTAAATGAGACTTATAAAAAAACATTGATAAATACTATGTAGATGTAGATGTTTATGCCAGCCAGGTAAGTAGATTAGGATCATACAATACAATTTCCTCCTAGGCTTCCAGTTCTAGTTCTGCTTGTTGTTATTGTTCGCACTGATGACTTTGTCTTGAGATTTTCGGTAAACAAATACGTTCACTTGTTTACATTTTACCCACGAGAGAAAGAGAGAGAGATGTACCTTTGTGACAGAGTGCTGTCAAAGTTGACGTCGACTAAAAGACGACTGTAACAAATCCAGACTGATCGTAGACCTACGAGCAGTCAAACCACGTAGGAACACATGGGTATCTTACCTACATACACCGTATGTCTGCCAATAAAACGGACCCAGGACTTCACATTACAATGCAGCGCTTATGACCACTGGACGCAGAGTACAAAATGATTTTATAATACAAAATAAAACTAGGTACTGCCAGCCCTATTTCCCCCCTCGCATTATTGCAATGTCCACCCTAACCCCACTGCCCTTTCCCCTGCATTACGAACCGAACTTTATCTATAGAATCTGTATTTTTTTTTTTAATATTGCAATAGATAAACAGCTGTGTTTTTATACACCTACCTAGAATTTTAATTTGGTACGGTTCTTAACTTGTTTAGCGCAGTGATAATTTTTGCAAAGTTGAATTTATTATAGGCTTACCACCGTTCTACATATTCTAGGAATTTAACAAAAAAAAAAATCAAAGGTTCTCTAATGTAAATAGTAATAAATAATGTCCGTCCATCTGTCCGCAGCTTAGCTCAAAGACTCTAATGTACCTACTGAAAGCTGTAATTTGGCATGCCGACAAAATGGTAAAAAATTGTGACAAATTAAGGGATGTAATAGGATAGCCCTTTAAAAATATTGCGAGTTTGTTCAAATTACTTTTCGATAAGGGGATTCGTTTGTGAAATATTAAGCTATAAAGTGCATTTTTTAGACTCAGTGTCCCCCTCTACCAGCTAAACGTTTGTGTCTGGATATGTGAAAAAATTCAAAAGTTCGGGGTGGATGGGACACCGACGCAAAAACTACCACGTGTTCAGTCAGTACATCATTCTGAGCCGGACATATAAATGTTACAGGAGTTTAAAAAAAAAAAAATGCTATTTCCTACAAAAGTGCAATACCTACACGGTCAAAATTAATGCCCGTTGTACCTACCGTATGCACCATTGACCTGCACCATCAATGGTGCAGAAGAGACTAATTAGTTTCGTTTGCACCATTAGTATTAATACAACTATTTTACCATACTTTTGCCGTATGAACCTTTGACCCGCACCATCAATGGTACAGAGGAGACTAATTAGTTTCGTTTGCACCATTAATATTAATACAACTATTTTACCATACTTTTGCCGTATGAACCTTTGACCCGCACCATCAATGGTACAGAGGAGACTAATAAATTAGTTTCGTTTGCACCATTCATATTAATACTACTTCACAATACTTTCCTAGTCATAGGTAAAAAAAAAAACAATAATTTTTATTGGAATAGACCGATGGTAGGTACAGCTGTTTTTTTTTAAATAACCGATGAAAAAATTCTATGTAGGGAGCTTAGAATGATGTAGGTACTGAATACCTATAGTCGTACGTAGTAACCGTTTTCGCGTCGGTGTCCCATCCACCCTGTTTAAAACGAAAACTATCACAGCAAAGTAGGCTTTACAAGTTTACGAGTAATAGTCGACCAACTTAGAAAATGTACTTGGGTAACATATTTTCCTAAACTTAATGTATCGGAGCACAGGTTTTTCAACTGCAAATGTGTTATTATTACAATAAAAAACATCTTTCGGGGGTAAATTGGACCGTAGGAACAAGGAAGTGCCAGCATTTTGATGGGCAACTACTCGTAGGTACGGAACATTGTGCGTGGCCCAACTCGCACTTGGCCGGGTTTTTTATAATGACAATCAGCCAGCCTCGAAAGGTAAACTCAAAAATCTTTTTTTTTCTGTAAAACATTTTAAATGTTACTTGTTGTTGTTTTAGAGATTACAATTTTTTCCTTTATTTATTTTATTTATTTATGAAAAACCTTCTATGCTTCTTATTTATTTTAATTTTTTTACTCCATCGGGTTTTTTCAATTTTTTAAATTACCGTTTTTTTTGTTTTATTATTGAATAATTTTTATTTTGATATACCCAGTGTCACTCTCACAGTAAATACGAATCTAGCGACACCTCTCAAGCGAAAAACATAACCCTCCTTCTGGCGCAGTCGGGTAAAAATGAGCATCTAGGAGATTTAACAGAACCTACATCTCGTAATTTTTAGAAGATTACATGTTCAGCACTTTGTATTTTAGTAAGTTGTAAGTTTCGACGCGGTTGAAAGGTTCGGCTATTTTTTGGCCGAAACCGAATCTTCAAATACACCGAAACCCTATAATAGAGTGTTAAAACATTACCCAAATCTAAAAATATTTTATCGACATTTCAGTTCTTAGATATTAAAAACACTGCCACCTAGTGTCGAGTAGCAAAATTATCAAGAATATTTTTGTCTTATAAAGGAAAGCGCCATCTGCTGGCTAAAAGATGTAAAAATAACTCTGCATGTAATGGTTCTACAGCACATCGAAACCGATAATCATTTACCGATCGCCGGAAAATGTACTGTAATGCTTCACGAGAAATGTCAACATTCTTTATTCCATAAAAGTAAAATAGGCGTGCAGCTAATGTATTTTCCAAGAATATTGTGTTCGTGTTGTCCCGTGTTGTCCAATCATTGTGCAAGTTGTGCAATCAAGATCTATAGTATCTGTGCCAACAGTGCCAAAGACAAAAATTGTTTTTGTGCCTCAAGTCTAGTAAATAAATTTTATATAAACGTCGAAAGAAGTCTCATTTCGTTAGTAACTATCAGCGTGCACAAGCGTGAAATCCTGAAAATAATATTTCACGAGCGCGATCTTCTTTTTATCCGACTGCCAAGGAAGGGTTATTTTTAATTATAATCTACAGTGGTTTTAGAGAATATATTTAGTAGTGGCAATTTATTTTGTCTATGAACTGACTTTCATTTTGACATTTGCCTGCCACATCCGGCCCTCCGACGAAAGGGTCCTTTTTCAAGCTTACGCCATTGCTGGCGTATGGTGGTTTATTTTATTGAACGAAAAATCTAAAACCATCCAATATGGTGAGTATCTAACATCATAATTATGTGCCAAAAAGTGTTCTTGTGTATCCGTGCCAACGTTTCGCGTCAATATTTTACGGCTTTCGAGTTTAAAATGGAAATAAAATATAATTTCACGACGGCCGTCTTTGTGATCGGATGACGTTTCCAAGTGTTGCGGTGATTGATCGGTGTCGGTGTAGATTCGCGGAAAATCAGCTAGAATAGCACAAATCGTTAGCGGTTAAGAAACCGAAGTTAAATATATCTTCTGAAAATGAAACGTACGTGTTTAAAGTGTTCCAACAAGTGTACAAGACAGATGTTGTGATGTCAAAGATGTTGACGAGCTGTTTTCTGGTTTGCGCAGGTGAATTTCACCGTAGACGAGGTCCGGCAGATGATGGACAAGAAGCGGAACATCCGCAACATGTCCGTCATCGCTCACGTCGACCATGGCAAGTCCACCCTGACGGACTCCCTGGTCTCAAAGGCCGGTATCATCGCTGGCGCCCGCGCCGGCGAGACGCGGTTCACGGACACGCGCAAGGACGAGCAGGACAGATGCATCACGATCAAGTCAACGTGAGTACTTGCGTCGCCACATGGTTCAACTGACAGCCTTTTGTTGTCAGACATTTAGGCCGCTGAGCCAGCAATTATGTACCCTTGAACTTGACTGTTGAAATTATTGTCTATTTCGCAATTTGAGGTTATACTCTCGGCGTAGTCATTTAAAGTAATATTTTAAAGAGGTAAAGTTTGTAACGTTGTAGGGGGTAATCTCTGGATCTACCAAACCGATTTTGAAAATTTTATCGCCGAGTGCCTAGGGTAGATTTACAGCGTGCACGTGGGATAATTTCCGACCAAAACGCGGGCAACAGCTAAAGCTTGATAATTTGATATACTGCTAACATTAAAAGTGAATTATTTTATTCAAGCTTTAGAAAGCACTTGTAGCTTCTGTTTTAAACCGTTTTCTGATGTTTCATTTGTCAAATTTGTTTTGACATGGTATTTACTTGACAATAATTACCAACAAAGTCAGCTGTTCTTAAATTTATTTAAAATCATTAATAAACAGTAAAATTTTCTACCACTAGTAGTACTTGTTTGCAGAACTAAAAAATCTTTTGTCATGATTTCACAACATGACCAAACTGTGTTGTGAAGTATTTTAAATCCATAGTCCAGTAAACAATTCGCTCCCAATGCAAATAAAATCCATGTGATGAATGTTCTTACCATTTAAAACTGAAGAATCAATGAAGATCTTTCAGAACGGCCATCTGACATACCCTTCTCAAGTTATTTCACAATATAAGCAACAGACACCGTGCTTAACAATGAAATTTGTTCCCAGTGCTATCTCCATGTACTTCGAGCTCGAAGAGAAAGACTTGGTATTCATCACCAACGCTGACCAGCGTGAGAAGAGCGAGAAGGGTTTCTTGATAAACCTGATCGACTCACCTGGACACGTTGACTTCTCGTCTGAAGTGACTGCTGCGCTCCGTGTAACTGATGGTGCCCTCGTCGTCGTCGACTGTGTCTCTGGTAAGTTATAGTTTTACATGAATTTAGACACTATATTTTCAAAAAGTTACATTTCAGCTTCCAGGAAAATAGCAAAAATAGTTCCTAAGTTCCTACTTTGTTAATTTTGCTAGTTCCTTCTACACTCTGCATGTTGAGTGTTTTTATGTTTGCAAGCTCTATTGCATAACTTTGATCAATAAAATAAGGGTGCATGACAGTGCACTTCTCTTTTTAGCTAAGTCTGAATGAATGACATGCATATCCGGTTGCAAAGATTATTATAATTCCAAATGACTAGCTATTTAGGAGACCTACATGATAATTATAATGTAGTGAATATTGTCATTGAATGACATTAATTTTTACCAATACTAGATAAGGCTAGACATTCGTTGATAAAGTTTTGAACAACAATTTCTTGATTGTATGAGGTGAAATTTTCTAAAATGCCAACATGGCAAATGAAACTACATCCTACTATTTTAATAACTCATTATGATGTTTTTAGATCAAGTTAATAAGATTTTGTAAGGCTTTTATAAGAATTTTTAACTTGTTTTCATGAACACAATGCCTTGGAAATTAAATATTTCATGTCAAGCCGAGTATAGAAGTTCGAAGATTTTTTGGAACATGAAACAATTCCTCTGAGATATTAGAGCTCCACATTAAAAACTATTCCATGTCTCAGGGTGTGAGCATACAAATGGACATGCTACTTCTCCCAACACTAACAAAATTCACATGATGAATGTTCTTACCATTTAAAACTGAAAATCAATGAAGATCTTTCAGAACGGCCATCTGATGTACCCTTTACATGTTATTACACAATGCATGAAACATGTAGCAAATCTTTCTTAGATCTAGATTAAACACTGCAAGGTACACCATATGTGTTTTATCTCCATAGGTGTGTGTGTACAGACTGAGACCGTACTGCGTCAGGCTATTGCCGAGCGCATCAAGCCCATTCTGTTCATGAACAAGATGGACCGTGCTCTTCTGGAGCTGCAGTTGGAAGCTGAGGAGCTTTACCAGACCTTCCAGCGTATTGTTGAAAACGTCAACGTCATTATCGCCACCTACAACGATGATGGCGGCCCCATGGGTGAGTTTTAACTGATGATTAATACTTAAAATTTTCGTACAAATTAGATTAGTTGTACCAATCTTGCTGACTGGCTGTTTTTGATACTACTAAGGCACTCATGAATCATTCTCTTAACATGACGCTAGAAATTTGATGGTCATGTTTGCTTTGCATTTAGCATTTTTTGCAGCAAACAGGTTCGTCTGTTGAATGCATAAATGTGTATGCTATTTTGATATCTAGGTATTTGAGTAGTTGTTAAGATGATTTATGTCATGACATGACCTTTAATAGACCTTATACATAGTTCTGATTCTTTCGTAATCTGATAATTATTCTTTGTAGTCAGCATGTAAGCATTATTTACAGCATCTTGTGGTCGACATGTTTTAGATCATGATTTCGCTACATACACGTGTGTATTTAATCCACGTGGCCTCTTTGCATTGAAAGAAAGAGTAAGCAGCTACCGATAATGATAAGCATTTCTGAAAAACTAATGTAAACAAATCATTTCAACCTTTTGTATTTCACATTCGTATAATCTTCATATTTAGTCTTATTTTTTAAAGTAATTTCGTGATACAGGACCCCCACGTAATTTCTATGCCTTACTCTCAGTGCGTGGGACCAGTAGTGTGATTCAATCAACTTCGCTTACGTGTTAGACCTACCACCTACCCACGCTATATCCCCTACCAACCTACGCAATATTCCCCCTACGCCTGTGACGTAATAGCACTTTGTCCAATTTGCGGGAGGAACCTTCTTGAGAATAATAAAGGGTGTAGGAAAACTTTTAAAGTGAGTTATAAATATCATTTGAATGTCAACCGGTTACGTAAAGCGCCTTGAAGAGGTGGAGATAGAAATGAACGATGTGTTGCAGATGGATTTATTTACCGTAACTCGTGAGGTAAATAAAACCATCCTTTGTAGAATGAATTTGTTCAAAATTACTATAATCGTTCTTTGTCGAGTTAAATAAGGAAGTAGTATGTATAGACTATAGACTGGTTTTTGGCACTGATGGACCACCGACCCCTCCGCTTCCGACGCGCGTTCATTGACCCACATTTCACGTGATGAAAAAAGAATCTCGTCTACAATCTCTTTGCATCCGGTGTTGTAAGCCTGTTTTTCTTCTTAGCTTACTTTTTTCAAAAACAACGGACAGATTTTGCTTTAACATGACGGAATGACCAACCCGACCCATTATCGGCTTAAGATCAGAAGGCTATGGCAATGATATTTACACGTGTCGCGTTGTTCGAACAGAATCGCATGGACGTAGGCTCTCTGTCGGGATCAAGCCGACTCGTTGTCATGTGTGGTCCTGGTCATCCTAAAGAGCAGTTTTGAAGCCCCGTATTGTTCTCTACCACATCAACCGTAACCCTGAGCCCTCTAAAAACTAATCTACGGAATCATTAATTCAACAATAGAAGTAGCTAGTTTGAATACAAACGTCACGTTATCATGATGTCGGCGTGTTGGGTACATGTAAATCGCGCGATCATTGATAAATGCGTCAAATCCGCGCCGAGGTCGTCCTCAATGTTCTCTTACATTAACATTGTTGTAATTCATACATTGCGAACATTTCTGATCTTCCGTTGCGCTTGATCACGATTTCGTGAATTTCGTTTCGATAAAATTTGCGTTAGAAAGACTTATGAAATGTTTCGAATTCTAGAAAGTACAGAAATTCTCGTTCTAAATTATTGCTTTCATGATAAATGGTGTGCGTCTTGTGGGCTGTTTGTAAAGTTTGACCTAAAAAGTGCTGATTCACAGTATAAATTGAGCTAAGATTTCTTAAATTTCTTTGAAAAATAATAATCTTCCTTCCTGGGGCCTAACCTTGTGTCCCTCCGACTTGGCTTTACATGCTGTCGAGAAATAATAATAATCCAATCATCTTAATCAATGTTACCATCACGCATGAGAAGAAACTTGTAACAGCAACAAATAAATATTTCACCTGGGCCACGATCATTCTGCCTAGAAATTTCCTGAACTGAAAGTTTTCTTCGATCGTATTTTGGTTATTATTTGTAACTTTGGTCAATAATAATATAAAAAATATGAGTGGAGCATATACATTTTTGTAATACGTTGTCTCGTGGCGGTATTGCGTTTCAGTAAAGGATAGTTGCTATGGGTTTTGTTGGAAATCTTCGTCCCATTGATACTGGGTTAAGCATTTAATGCTATACACCAGCGGCAGACCGGGACGAACATTGACTCTCAACTTGGATTGGTGGATTGATCACTGTTGACTCTCCACAACGGTTGTTGAGATACATTCCAATGTTATATGACGAATGAGTGAGCACTTTTTAATTCGTAAAGTGAATTAAAGATTTTATTGATAATAGAAAATAAGCTTTACAAACAAGTTTTTTGTTTTAGAGCAACTACTTTTCATATTATTTTATAACGCGAAACTAACGTGTCATAGCTATTGACCAGCAATAGGCAGACGATAGACATGAGTGCTATTAGAGAAAATAAAATGCCGCGATCAGCAAGTTTGGTAAATTGAGCAGTACATCCCTTTTTCTTCGATATACAACGTCCATTTCCTATGAACCAGGTGAGGTCCGTGTGGACCCCAGCAAGGGTTCCGTCGGTTTCGGTTCCGGTCTCCACGGCTGGGCCTTCACCCTCAAGCAGTTCGCCGAGATGTACGCTGACAAGTTCAAGATCGACCTTGTCAAGCTTATGAACAGGTACGTCTTTTATGATTTCTTTTCAGATTTTGAGTGGTTGGCTGTAGAAAATCCGTTAACAGGGGCGTGCCGTCCATAGAGGCAATTAGGCCTAGCCTACCCTACCATTCCTACCAACAACGCAACAAATGCATTTATTATAACTATATTAATCAAAAATAAAAAAATAAAACGCCTGTTATAATACTTAAAGCAACTTGTCGCGGCCGTATGACGTAACTGGCTCGCTCCCGGCCGTCTAGGCAAGGCCCCAGCCGGCCTAATTTCCATTGATAAATTTAAGCACACTGATAAGTATTTTCGTGTATATACACGGAAATACGAACGGCACACATAGTAAATAGGGGCGTAAACTCCTGCGAGTGTAGCTGGCTAGCTGGCCACTGATTGGCTGCCCCACAAAGTATTATCCGGCTAAACCGGTATGCGGTGATGCAATTATATTTGGTAGTGTTTTTTTCATTGACAAAATAACAATTGTATTTTTCTTAGAAGCCATATTTGTTTCATGTGACAAGCAAAATTTATTTCGTGATCTTGAATGTTTTGATTATTATAATATCTGACGGTTGTAATTCGTTTTGAAACGTACAGTAGTGTAAATATTATTTGTTGTATTTGTTTATTTACTTAAAAATGGTGTTCTGTTGTGAAGTTTGCGCTGATAATGTGTTTGTCAGAAGTTAAAAACAATAAGTATTCACGATTGTTTGATGTTAAGATTCAAGTTGTGTCTAAAGGAAAATGTGTAGATACCCGAATTACGAGAATTAACCCAAAATTCATCTCGTACTCGGTATTTCAAATGAATCTTTCTTCTGTTTGCATTGTCAGAAAATCGTGATTTGAACCTTGATTAATGTGGTGAGTTCTTGTATTTATAACTTTGGTTTTTACAGGCTTATTTTCAATGTTTTTTTTTCAAATATTCCGGTCAGACGCTCAAAATTGGGTACGGAACGAAAACTAAACTATTTTTTTTTGTTTACAGCGCCCTCTGTTTTACTTTTTAGGTTTTTTTGTAACGAAGCGACATCCTTCGTTCTTGTATTGACAGAATACCATTGAAATTCCTTATATTTAAGCTAGATGGCGTTGTCTCTCATTTGAGGGTCATCGTAAGTAGAGCGACGCTGTGATGTTGCGAGTTTTTTTTTTTTTGCTTGGCCTGCCCGCCTTCGGGAGCACTGCACGCCACTGTCCGTTAAGGCAGTGATTACACTTATCGTCGCGGATCGGCTTGATCAGCCAGAAAGAGCTATGTATTTATGCAATAAAAGCAAATAATCTTTTATGATAACTTATTTACAATCTTCAATTTGTCACTTCGATAAAACAAGATTTGAACTTTAGAAAACCTTTGTATTAAGTTCGTAATTGGTTATAATAATAATATTATATCAACACGTGTTATAACATGTTATGTAAAACACGTGTTCGTTTTTCACGAATGTTTTGTGAGGTAGATGAGGAGTTTATCCTAAAACTAGCGATCCGCCCCGGCTTCGCACGGGTGCAATGTTATACATGTAAACCTTCCTCTTGAATTTTCACTTTCATTCTTCATCTTGAATTTCACTCTATCTATTAAAAAAAACCGCATCAAAATCCGTTGCGTAGTTTGAAAGATCTAAGCATACATAGGGACAGACAGCGGGAAGTGACTTTGTTTTTACTATGTAGTGATACATCAAAAAGTGACTGCGGCGACATTGCTTTCTAGATCTCAAAGAAACCAATTTAAAGTAAACATTACAGTGATGTATTTTTTTTTTCGGTTTTCCTATAACCGGAGTCGCATGCATCTGCGATACATGATATTTTAGTTGGCGATTGACTCCGGTGTTTATCACACTGCAACGAAGCCCAAAAAGAAGGTTTTTTTCTAAACAGTCTCGTGTACTAATACTTGTCTTGTAACAATTTAATTTCGTCCTTCGCGAACTTTCTATTCCATTAAGCGCCAGTAAGGTCCCGAATGCAGCATTGCAGATGCACCTAATGACGTGTCGTTCGTATTGATTCGTGTACACGCGACCTCGGCTACAACGAGCTACAGCTTTGCTATGCTACTGAACTGAACCTTATGTTCTTCGGACAAAACGTATTTCGTATTGTAGTTCCAACGATAACGATTAGTTAAATGTTTTTGCCGTACGTTAGCTTAGAAAGTCTTGCCACGTTGAGTTTCAAAAATTACTGTTTTCCGCTTTTCGCGACACTGTTTATACCACACCTGTAGTCCCCGAAGGGTTTGGCACAGGTTTGGTTTACTCGCATTTCGCCAAGCCAGTTATGTAATAGTGGGCGCCCTGTTGTCATCAACTGCATACAAATCCAGGCTGGGCTGCTACTTAAGAAATTCTTGGTGAAAAAACCCAGCTACACTGGCCAAATAAGGAAATTAACCATTTATACACTTGTATTGTATAGCGGGCTGGTGTCCGCAACTCCACGTCCAAGCGCGTATTTTGCGTGCTTGGACGTGGAGTTATATAAACACTTACAACAAGAAAGATGCTTTAGGTCGAAAGCAGCCAGCTATCTGGTTTTGAAATATTCCGTCCCATTGATACTGGGTTAAGCATTTAATGCTATACACCAGCGGCAGACCGGGACGAACATTGACTCTCAACTTGGATTGGTGGATTGATCACTGTTGACTCTCCACAACGGTTGTTGAGATACATCTCGTTTCTAAGAAACAAGAACAATTAAGGCGTGACGTAATCGTCAGAACTATTGAAAAAAACTTGGGTATAGCGAGGTTTCGAGATGTAGACGATTACGTATGTAGCATCAATTCATATCTTTTTATAGGATTTTATTTATCTTGTAAAAAGTACTTAGTAGATCAAAAGGATTTCCATGAGGTATTCTCGATGAAAACATAACAATACAGTCGGCAATCAATTTCCCTTCAACCGAGCTTGCAGTTAAGATCGCTCGCTGGTGGCTCAGATCAATGGGCTATTCGCTGCCATTGCATGGACATAAGGTTCTTTCTGTCCGACTCCAGCCGATTCAGCAACGGTGTAGTTGATGGCGAAAGACTTACCCTAACCTCTCCTACAGGCTTTGGGGAGAGAACTTCTTCAACGCCAAGACCAAGAAGTGGGCGAAACAGAGGGACAATGAGAACAAGCGTTCCTTCTGCATGTATGTGTTGGACCCCATCTACAAGGTGTTCGACGCCATCATGAACTTCAAGAAAGAGGAGATCGACGGTCTGCTCACCAAGATCGGGGTCAGCATCAAGCACGAAGATGCTGACAAGGATGGCAAGGCCCTCCTTAAGGTAAGGGACTTCCTACTTACTTTTATATTGGCCGAGATAGATAAACTTACTTAGCACGACTTAGACATAATGTTCCTTCACTATCTTGCACTTGATATTTGAAAGTTGTTGGCAAGTGACATTAATAATTCTTTGCCAAAGCATGTGCTAAGTAACATCCACCTTATGTTAAGAATAAGATAATTTTAAGAACACTTAAGTTATTTCAATTGAGTCCCAAGTGTTGCCAGTTACTTACAATAAGCATCTGGGTGTCAAAGAGGACTAACAGTATACTTCATACCGGAATTGGTTGTAAGTTTCCATAGCCTACAACCCCATAAATGTTTGAGACATTTACAGCATAAAATACTACAGATGTACCGACTAGTTGGGGAAGCAGACTGGCCACTGGCTGCCCATATTTTTAGTCGACCACTAGTTAGAACAGACTAGTATTATTGAAGAGCAATTATAAACATTTTTTGGGCGACTCGGCTTCACATGAAACTCCTTGGACATTGCCTATGCCCCCTGAACTCCACCGAAAGCAATGATCAGCTTGGCCGACCAGTCTGCCTACCTCTATGAAATACATTCAAAATGCTTTAAAACAAGCAGTAGAAGGTATGCTACAAACATCTTTTGACGGTCGAACGACATTGATAGTCGGGCGTTGTTAACATTATTTTAAAGCATTGTGGAAGTAAGATGGCGGCGTTCATTCCGGTTTCGGCCACTCGCTAAAAGACTCAACTAAACTTATCTTTCTATTGTTTAGGTGGTGATGCGTAGCTGGCTGCCAGCCGGTGAGGCTCTCCTTCAGATGATTGCCATCCATCTGCCTTCCCCCGTGGTCGCGCAGAAGTACCGTATGGAGATGTTGTACGAGGGACCCCACGACGATGAGGCCGCTCTTGGTATCAAGGTAAATAATAATAACACATTATTTATTTCCTATTGCAAGTTACTTAGTACTTTGTACAAAATTTACACAGGTTTCATAAGAAATACTGTCAAGGTCTTTGCTGATATTTATACCATATTATTAAAACTTAAACTTGAGCTCCTAGAAATTTCATAAATACATTCCTTTGAAGCTAGTCTTTTGAGACTTTATCAGTTATCGCATTTCTGAAAGAATGCTTGTTTTTCTTAATGACAATAACATCTACTTATGAATAATTTGTTCCTATTTAGACGTGCGACCCCGAGGCGCCCCTTATGATGTACGTGAGCAAGATGGTACCCACCTCCGATAAGGGTCGTTTCTACGCCTTCGGACGTGTGTTCTCCGGCAAGGTCATCACTGGGCAGAAGGCCCGCATCATGGGCCCCAACTTCACGCCCGGCAAGAAAGAAGTAAGCTAGTTTCCAGCGAGGTTCTGACTTAGCAGAGCCTGAAAAATCCAAGTTTCTTGAAAAGCCTATTACCACATTTTCTTCTGTAAATGACTTCTTCATATAATACATCTTCATTACAAATAATTATAAATTCCTTCAAGAATAACACACCATCAAACTAACTTTCATCCTTGCTTCCATAGGACGTGTACGAGAAGACCATCCAGCGTACCATCCTCATGATGGGTCGTTATGTAGAGGCCATTGAGGATGTGCCCTGTGGTAATATCTGTGGTCTGGTTGGAGTGGATCAGTTCCTCGTCAAGACCGGAACCATCACCACCTTCAAGAACGCCCACAACATGAAGGTAAACAGAGTTATTCATTATTTACACACAGTGGTTCATAAGGCGGGATTAACGCCGTTAGCCATAAGGTATTAGTAATTACCAGTAGAAGAGTTGTTCATGAATGACTAGGGAGGAAACAGCATTGCTATGTCCTGCTGTGAGCAATTTCAGCAACACACCTCGTTTGCCTGTGAAATTACAGAGCCGGAGGAGAACACCTGCTGGGACGCTTATTTTTTACAAATACGATACTCGTCATGTAACACGTTACATGTACCAGAATACATGATCCCTCATTCACAAAAATTACAAACTCGTCTCCTCGCACAGGTCATGAAGTTCAGTGTTTCCCCTGTGGTGCGCGTGGCCGTCGAGCCCAGGAACCCCGCTGACCTGCCCAAGCTGGTTGAGGGTCTGAAGCGTCTAGCAAAGTCTGACCCTATGGTGCAGTGCATCAACGAGGAGTCTGGAGAACATATCGTCGCTGGTGCTGGAGAGCTGCATCTTGAGATCTGTCTTAAGGTTTGTAGATATAAATTATTTTTGTAATCAAGTGATGTCTTAAGTTGCGACTTGCGCATCATTTTTTTAACCTTTTGAACGCCAGAGCATAAACGCACGCGCGTGCCCTCCACGTCAAGCCACAATTTCACCTTACATTTTGTTACATATTTGTGTCGTTTGGCGTACAGGGCACGCGGTTGCTTGTCACGTATATGTTCAAAAGCTGTTGCTAAAAACCTGTCGTTCGTAACACTGCGTACAGTATGTGGGTACAACTTGTTTCTTGCAACACAATAATAGTGCAAGTTTCATTTCACATGAAATAAAGTATACGAATACAAGGTGTAAACAGAACCTTCACGACGTCAACTAAACATTCCAGACATCAATCTAAGTAACTACGCAACAATTATTGCTAGAAAACTGACTTATTTTTGGGTTGAAAAATCACGATTTACGGTAGGACTCAATGTAACCCACTCAAAACATTGTGCTGATAGATGCATAGAGTAGTACAGGATTCGTGGAGGTATTTAAAGTAAACTTGTATTTAAAAAAAAAACTTTGGATAAAGTTGGAACTTTGACCCCTAATATCTCCGTAAGTAAAAGGTTCGGTCTACAAATGCATATATCATTCATATCATTATGCATATATTTTACACGAACATAAAAATATATGAAGGCAAGCCAACGGCCGCTCCTTGGCAGTTTACAATATAGACTAAATGTTGTATCAATAAATGATACTGGAAGAAAAAAAAAAAAAAAAAGAGTCCCAAGTGTTGCCAGTTACTTACAATAAGCATCTGGGTGTCAAAGAGGACTGACAGTATACTTCATACCGGAATTGGTTGTAAGTTTACATAGCCTACAACCCCATAAATGTATGAGACATTTGCTTTACAACTAAAATTAAAAAGTAGGATGCATCAAGGTATTGATCTTGATGTATCCAACTAATTTGTGACCCATTCACAATAGTCTTCATGAAACACATTTTTCTGTTTGCCCAGGACTTGGAGGAGGACCACGCTTGCATTCCAATCAAGAAATCCGACCCGGTGGTGTCGTACCGTGAGACCGTGGCTGAGGAGTCGGACCAGATGTGTCTGTCCAAGTCGCCCAACAAGCACAACCGTCTGTTCATGAAGGCGCAACCCATGCCCGAAGGTCTGCCCGAGGACATAGACGATGTAAGGAAACTACTTACTTGATATGTTCATATTTTGTGCCAGATTTGCTGGTAAATGGTCTTCAAGACATGTAAAGGCTTTACTATTATACTGACTGTGGTAACTGCCCAGTCTGATCGCTTTAGTTAGGTTTTAGTGTCTTTAATTCTACTCTACATATAAGTGGAATACATAATTATATACAGTTCAGCAACACCATTTCTAACTTGAAAAAAAAAAAAAAATTAAAAAACAAATAATAATTAAAATTAATTTAAAAAAAGCATTATTAAAAATGAATAATTAAATTACCTTCCGGCACACCGTGCCGCGCCGTAGCGAGTCGGTTGCTTGTCGGCCGCTTCGCAGAGACGGCTGCGGCGTGCAAACGAAGCATAGTAAAGCGAACCCGCGTCTAAACGCTGCACAGGACCTCTATCCTTATGTCCCGAGACTGCATGCTACGGCGCGGGCGATACATTTCTACTTTCCATTGCATTTTATTTAAGTCTGCAATGATTGTGAAGTTATTAATAAAATATTTCTGTCTCAGGGCAAAGTCAATCCCCGTGATGACTTCAAGACCCGTGCGCGTTACTTGACCGACAAGTACGAGTACGATGTCACAGAGGCGCGTAAGATTTGGTGCTTCGGCCCCGAGGGAACCGGCCCCAACCTCATGGTGGACTGCTCTAAGGGAGTGCAGTACCTTAACGAGATCAAGGACTCCGTTGTCGCCGGCTTCCAGTGGGCCGCCAAGGAGGGAGTTATGGCTGAGGAGAACTTGCGTGGTGTGAGGTTCAACATCTACGATGTCACGCTACATACTGATGCTATCCACAGGTAAGGATAAAACTATATTCATGAAGTGTACACACCAAACCGTGGTCGTTCTGCCGCGAAACGGTTTTGCTATGGTTCAGTTGAACGGATGCTCCTGTATACCACAGCACCTGCATTTTTTTTTGTTATTTCAGTTGTCTATGTTCAAAGTCATGACTCAATCTTTGTTGTACAGGGGTGGCGGTCAAATCATTCCAACGACGAGAAGATGTCTATACGCGTGTCTGCTGACCGCGCAGCCCAGACTCATGGAGCCCGTGTACCTGTGCGAGATTCAGGTACGTACCGCCACTATCTTGTCTGAAGTGTGTGTCTGTAGGACCGCTCATCCAGTCTCAACAACTCCCGTAGTCGGCTGGTGAACTCTCATATGAGACAAAATAACAAGTGGATTCCTTAATTTCATTTCCTTATGAGTTTATTGTTTTGAAAGTAGTTTCGTGTTTAGATTACCTGCTGATCAGGTTAGAAAGCGGAGAATCTATATAGGTATTTGCATTTGAAAGTTGAGTAACATTGCAAATAATTGAAGTGGCATGACTCACCGACAAGACTGGATTACGATCCTACAATTAATATAAATCTTATTCTAAAATATCTTAATGTGATAGCAACAGCTATCTAGCTCATTTATGTGTTCAGCTGCAAATGTTCCCAACTTCCCAGCATTACCCCACGTTTTTCCTGAGCGGGCTAGCATGCTTCGATAGTTTCGCCTTTCCGAGACGTGGCAGATCAATAGTTCTTTGTTTAGGCACGGTCATCTCACTAATACCTTGCTTGAATAAGGGAACTAACATTCAAACAAAATTATAACAACCCTTGGTTATTGGAATATCCTGAATGTTGGGTAATAAAAAAATATTACCCAATGTTTGCTTTTGATATAAGGCCAAAACCATGTCATAGCGTAAAATGCACGCTATGGTACGCATAACCGTCATATACGCGGACGACAGACGTTAAAATCATAAAGAAAACCTTGTATTATTCCGCACGCAGTGCCCCGAGGTAGCCGTGGGAGGTATCTACGGCGTGCTGAACAGGCGTCGTGGCCACGTGTTCGAGGAGTCGCAAGTTGCCGGCACACCCATGTTCGTGGTGAAGGCGTACCTGCCCGTCAACGAGTCGTTCGGCTTCACGGCCGATCTGCGCTCCAACACCGGTGGACAGGCCTTCCCGCAGTGCGTGTTCGACCACTGGCAAGTCTTGCCTGGAGACCCGTGCGAGCCCAACACTAAGCCCAACATTGTTGTTCAGGTGCGTACTCTATACTATTGTCTTTTGTGGATATTAATACTTCTTTGTGGACACTTTGAGGTTCATAACATAAAGACTACTGGAAATGTTTTGGCATCTAGTGCTTAGTGTTACAAAATTTGTAAGATAATAACACCTTATTATCTTAACCAATAATGTCAAGTTAAGTCATCAATAATGGTTTGAAACACCTTCCGGCACACCGTGCCGCGCCGTAGCGAGTCGGTTGCTTGTCGGCCGCTTCGCAGAGACGGCTGCGGCGTGCAAACGAAGCATAGTAAAGCGAACCCGCGTCTAAACGCTGCACAGGACCTCTATCCTTATGTCCCGAGACTGCATGCTACGGCGCGGGCGATACATTTACATTTTTGAACCGCAACAACTTATATTATTTTTTTTGTTCAGAAATGTAATTCTGTTTTTCTTTTATCTTTGCAGGAGACGAGGAAAAGGAAAGGGCTTAAGGAGGGTCTGCCCGACTTAGCTCAATACCTGGACAAACTGTAAACGTCGAAGCTAAAGCAATCCATACTGTAATATATGTAACATTATTGAGAGCGCCTCACGCACTATACAACTTTACGTTTTAATATTATGAATATTTTTATTTTGAACATAAAACGGAATGTATCGCCTCAATTAAGTTAAGTGTTAAGCACGACGACGCTGGTCGGACCGTTTGTTACTGAATGGCAGAATGTTGCTGCCACCACGAGGTACTAAATAAACTATTGAAAATACCACAGTCTGTTTGATATGAATCGCTATGATGTCGGGAACCATGATTCATTACTTGTACTGTAATTAATTTTTAAATTATAATTTTTCTATTGTAAACAAACAACCCTAGTGTTTTTATTTGGCTGAAACAGTCATTTTGGACAAGGTGAGTTGGTTTATTATGTTCAGGGTTAAATTCTGGCGTTTTCTCTTGCCTTTTTTTTCGTATCTGCCAGAATTTATCCCTATTTTTGTAACAAACATTAATGCAGTAGATAACATACCTTTTAAAACAAATTATCATTTTATAAATTAATATACAATGTTATCACTGTATGAATGTATGTATGTTTTGTTTTAGTTGGTCACAAAATAACCACAAACTTCATTTACAGGAGTTACGGGACTTACCACTGACAACATAGATAAAAGGGTAAGGCATACTTCTTAACTACCTAAATTCATGTGCTGTATAATTTCAGTAAACCATTTCATAATTCTTTTAGGTCCAATTCAACCAAGGTTCTTTTTTCACCTTGAGTTATCCTGACAATTGTGATAATTTTTGTATGAAAAAGATAATTGTAACCTTAGTAACTGTCTGGTTAACCAAGATTTTGGCGCAATTGGACCATAATTTAACTACTTTCCTGATAACTTTAATGATGATTATCACAGACCTGTACTGAGAAATGAGGAAAAAAATATATCACACTGAAAACTAAATATAATCAGGAATCATTAACGGTACATAAAAGAATCGATACTTATTTGATATTATTTGTTGCAGGTACTGAGTAAGCGGTTAGAGAAGACAATGTTGTTGAACGAAAGGTAAATATTATTTAAGTCTGTTGTTTAAATATACCCAAGAGAGTACAGAATAGAGATCATTCAATACATTGTATTAAAATGTATAGTCACATCATGTTCATATTTGTCAATATCATCCAATGTTAGGCTATTGTAACAAAATAGATACAAGTCATGCTAAAACACGTCATTTCATAATAAGCAAATGCGTTTTTATAGCAATTTTTTTGTATTGTCATCTTCCGTGGGTTTTTTAAACCATTTTTATCAGTAGTTAGATGACTAACTTAATATAGCTTGTTAATGCATAACGTCAAGCATTAAGTTAGTTTTTTTATTTATGCTATGATATTCAGATTTCAAGTTGAAAAAAAGAAAGTTTTAAAATTAATAAATATAAATAATAATAATTATGAAATTAGGGATCGGATATTCGGATGCATATTTACCTAATGTTTGAGTGCTAACTAGTCTGGAGCGCGCGTCATTATGGAAAAAGTCCCGGTTTATTTTAATTTTTATTTTATTGTTTTACTTCAAATGAAAACTTACCATTTGGTCCTATTCGAATATTCTGCAACAATTTTATTTTTATTTTATTTATTAATATTATAGTATTTTACGCGTTATTTTCAAAAATATATTTCCCGGTTTTAAATATTCATGTGAGTACTAGATTTTGTACACACTGTATTATTTATGAAAATACCGTGATCCCGGGAAAAAAAATGCATTTTAAGCTGCATCCATACTTTTCGTACCCTATGCCTAGGAAAAAACGTACTATAAGTAAATATGCATCCGATCTCTATCATAATAAACCAATATAAATACTTGATATGATAATAAAATACCTCCTGATGCCACTATGACGCAGTGGCGGACCTGTCATATAAGCCGAAAAGCCGGCTTGCCTTACAATCAAACTCAACAAATAAAAATAATAAAACATTATTTAGGGGTTTCGGCCGGTGCTAACGCTTTCTCTTTCACACCCGCTGGCTCGCATCTGCCTTCTGACCTCTCACTTTCTCCTAGCAAATTTTAATACATCTGTAGGTACTTTTTTTGGAGATATTGTACTGAATTTATTGTGTTAATTGGGCTTTGCCTGACTTTCAATGAAAGAGAGCGGGCACGCCACTGCTATGACGGTTCATACAAGCTACACAGGACTGAAACTTAACACCCTTGCTACACAGGATACTCAAATAGGTATGAGAAACAAACTAACATTTAGAATATTTACAGATACGTCGCTCTGATGCATGTGTGCCGAAGGATGCTGATTAGTCCTTATCAGGTAATTAGCAACACTTAATCAATTGATAAAATTGTTACACTAGTATTTTCCATTAATTTATAAAGATAAAACTTATTTCTAAGATAAAATCCTTTCAATATAATTCAAATCATATTTTATAATGATGACAACACTGTTCCAAATGCCCCGTGATGGTTTAACAAGCTCAACAGGCCTGAGGTTAAATTGATTTCACTCAAATAGGACCAGCATTTTAGGTCATCTTATTAAACTGTATTTTTTTAAATTACAGATACGTTTGAAGTAGAAGCGAATCTTAAAGGAAGGTGTCAGCTTAATCCAACAGGTGAGAACTATTGCTAAAATTCCTACATTTATCAAATAAACAAACTAGTCTAGGCTTCCACAGTAGTTTTATAAAAATGACTAGTATTTGCGTGTTGCGTGTCTTGTGGTGGTAGATCTTTCACTTTAAAAACCCCTAAATATAGTAAAAGACAAAAAAAAATACTAACTCAGACCTTTTTCAACGGTCTCGACGCCTACTATAATATTTGTTCAAACACATAATGGCTATCTCTAACCGTTACGTAGTTACAGCCCTTTCAATTTTAAGGGAGGTAGGGGAGGGGAGGGGTGGGTATACAAATTTCAACGCCCCTTAAAGAATAGTAAAAAAATCAAAAAGCTGCTACGTGTCCTAGTTTCCAAGATACAATGGGGAGTTTTGAAAAAATATTTTTACTTTTCCGAGCCTCTATACGATCCGTAAAAAAACAGAACACTGGTCTCTTAGTTTCCGAGATTGCCTATAGGGGGACAACTTTGAAAAAAGGTTTTTACTTTTCCGAGCCTCCTCTATACGAATCCGTAAAAAAAACAGAACACAGTCTCTTAGTTTCCGAGATACGATAGGGAGGGGCAAAAAGGGGGTGGTTTGGCACTTTTGCCCTACTCGTGAGAGTTGTTTACGAATCTGTCAAAATATACTCCCCTTCCTCTCCACCATCTGGGAGAACAATTATGTCAAAGAATCAGTCAGTGGTAATCGAATTTTTAAAGTATTGAATCAGCTTTATAAAGTATAATTTATAATGATGAAAACACTGTTCCAAATGCCCCGTGATGGTTTAACAAGCTCAACAGGCCTGACGTTAAATTGATTTCACTAAAATAGGACCAGCATTTTAGTTCATCTTTTCAAACCGTATTTTTTTCAAATTACAGATACATTTGAAGTAGATGCGAATCTTAAAGGAAGGTGTCGGCTAAATCCAACAGGTGAGAACTATGCTAAAATTCCGACATCTAACAAATAAACAAATAATAAGTTCTTAGTCCATGCTTCCATAATAGTTTTATCAAAATGATGAGCATTCACAGACCTGTTCTGAATTATTTTGAGGTCAACGTAATAACTTCTGATTAAATTAAGTTGATGCTTATTCAATTATATTTGTGATGTTGTCCACTAATTTAATTGTATATCTCTTTTCAGGTATTCTGGTGAAAACAAAACTTGAATTGCATGCATGCAGTGATGTAAAAAACATTGATACCAATAAATGATACTTGAAAATTTGTCTTTTCATTAAAAAAATATGATAAGGTGCTCCGTCACCAGGAGCATTCGCCTGTATTGTAACGTTACATATTCGAGTATTACATCAGTGAGGGAGGAAAATAGAGCATAACAGCGCGCAGCTTGAAATGATACAGTGTGTTAAACCTTGATACAACTTATAAAATCAATGCGCTCCACTTTTATTTCGTAGACCGACTAAATCACACGTGAATGCTCGAAAATTCAAATCTGGGGCCTTAGTCTGCTACATATTGCAATAGTGTCAGAATGGTCTATCATTGATTTAATAAGGCCCCGCGCAGACGCATTACCCTTTGTACGCACGTCAAACGAGTTTCGAACGCGCTTCAATACGCCGTGGGCTAGGGGCCTTATTAAATCAATTATAGACCATTCTGACACTATTGCAATAGCAGACTAAGGCCCCTGTAATGTTACATTACACGCGAATGTTCATCAGTCGGGGAGGTAGTATTGTAATCAGATACGATTTAGATCATTACATTACAAATGTTCTAAATCGTATCTGTAATATTACATTACACGCGAATGCTCCTGAGGGAGGGAGGGAGCACCTTTACATA
Source organism: Eugnorisma glareosa (assembly GCA_947578425.1). Taxonomy (NCBI): domain Eukaryota; kingdom Metazoa; phylum Arthropoda; class Insecta; order Lepidoptera; family Noctuidae; genus Eugnorisma; species Eugnorisma glareosa. Next base: position 2,901,661 of record OX387968.1, read on the forward strand.
GAATCTATCATATTTTTTTATTTAGTCTACTACTTATACGGTTTATAGCCCACACCACACATTAAGGCGGTACCCTGACCAAATAACCTTGAGCATTCGTCCCTTTTCACCGCACGCCACCCAGCATAAGATCGTGAGATAGAAAATAGCAATATACGTAGCGATATGCGTAGCGTACGCTCAGATTTTGGAATAAAATCTTTATAAAATCAAATTTAGGTCTTTTGAAAAAAATAAAACTAGCATAATGTTTATTATTAAATTGCCTACCATCTAGTGTAAAAAGAAAATCAAAATGATGGTTACTTTACGAGGAGATGCAAGCCATCAATAATCCTGCCTCATTTCTGTGGTTTCGTTGTGAGGAGATTAATTTTATATTTTACTACTAAAAAAAAATCCAAAACTACCATTTTGGAGTCAAGAATATGCAGAAATTTCATGTCTATTTTATAAGTTGGTATTTATTTTGGGTAAAGAGTAGATAGCTCCCAAAAACTGCACAAAACACGGCTACCGCTGCGTTTTGCTCGGGGAGGCGCCTTAAAGCTGCGTTTCTACTAGAGATTTGCGAGGACGTGTAGCGAGAGATGTTTGTTAAGAACCAATAGAAACACTTTACTTGCCTAGCCTGGCTCAGCGCAGCTCTAGTTTGAAACAGCTCAGCGGAGCGTGTACGTTACCCCAGCAGCATAAAATGGTTTTAGAGGTACATGATTCTGCAAAACGTTACTCCCGCAGGAAATGCTATATCTCGAACACCTGAACACGCACAAAATGTATTTTTGGTGCACTTCTTTACACAAACATAAGCTCTCTAGCCATGCACAATATTTCTCTCCGATCATTCGTTTAGAATTTTCCTGCTGGAAGAGCATTACCCCAGCAGGAATATTTTTTTCCAAAACGACAATGAGCACAGCAGACTATACACTAATTATTCGTTCTACTCATATCACTCTAGGAGCCACTTTCCTGCTGGGGTAACGTACACCAGCGGAGCGAGGTTTTTGATCGTAAAAAACAAGGGAAGGATGTGTGCTAGGGACGTACGCGTAGTAAGGCAGTTGTCCCACCCCGGCGAGGAAGCTACTAATTATCGGCTATTTTCGTCCAACAGATACACATCCCATTGTAAACAAAAGAGATGCTTAAGCCAATAGTTGATCGCTGACTGTCCACACTGCCGGCGAGGACTCGCTCCACTAGTTTGTCGCTGAGCGACAAAAACTATCAAAGATAATATTTGCTCGGTGATACTTGCTCGCTTAGCGGTCAGTACTCACGCTGAGAGATCAACCAGCGGTAATTTATTTATAGAGTGCACTATCATTGTTGTCTATTAGATGACAAGGATTATGTTTTTTTTTGGCAGCGGCAGTTCTGAGGAAACGGAAGGTAAAAAGGGATATTGTCTCACACACCTTATAAAACTCATCCATAGTTAACTGAAATAATGAACACCCCTCTTTATTTCGCCGGGACGGGAAATCGTGCGCAGCGCGTGCAGTGTTGCGTAAGTTAAATTAATCTAGCTATGGTGTTGCGCAGGACTAGCCGCCTCGAGCGAGTGGTGCGAGTAATCGCCCGTCTCATTCGCACGCTCGCTTATAACCTACAAAACTATCGGAACTTGACTCGCTCATCGTTAACAGCCCCATTTTTTTTAAATTAAGTTAGCCCTGTTGTTACAGTCATTTTTTTTAACAGAAGAACCGGCAAGAAACTCCATGGTTACTCTTTTCAAATCATTTGGTGTTACAATATTATCATGGACAGCATAGGCCCGACAATAGGTCGTTGCTTACTACACAAAAAATGTAAAACAAGTTAAGTAAAAAGTTAACGAGCATCTGGGAATCTACAAAGCCTATAATATTCACACATTCACAAACAATCGGTAAAAAAGAATCTTTAGAAAGGTAAGAAAATATTGTAAAATAGTAAATTAAACAAGTGACACAAATATTGTCATCAGTATTGTAACTATTCTGAGCAAAAGATGTATAAATGATTTGAAAACTATCGTAACGAATCTGGTTAAAAAGATGAGAAAAAATGAGATTGAGAATAGAGACATCCACATATTTGTGCCGTTTATGAGCTACGAGGGAAGCCGCATGCGCAGAAGGAACTAAAGCCAAACTTCTTTGTCTTCGACGTAGTCCTTGATTTTGTAATAATTATGCTTTTTTAATAAGTAACGTTTGATGTAATTTTTGAACTTTCCACCGGTCAGTTTGGCAACTTGTTATAAAAGCGTATACTGTTTATAAGAAAAGACTTGCTAGTTTTAGTTAATCTGAATTTAGGTATTACAATTTCGTGTTTACTGCGTGAATAAATTATGAACCTTTCATCTATACAAATAAATATAAATTTATTTATTTATTTGTATAGTATTACAACGGCTGTTAAACCAATTATATTATATTATGGAACTCGCTTCTAATTTTGAAAAGCCCTCGATTTTTGCGGACATATAAAATACATTCTAAGATATAGAGCGAAGGCAGAGTCAGTATATCGATGTCTTTAAATTTTGCTCTTAGGGACTCGCGAGGACCCATTTTATAGATTGTGCGGACTGCCCTCTTTTGTAGAATAAAAATTGAGTCAACGTCTGCTGCTGATCCCCACAGCAGAATGCCATAAGACATAATACTGTGGAAATAAGCATAGCTTACTAACCTAGCTGTGGCTACATCAGTTAACTGCCTTATTTTCCTTACTGCATATGCAGCTGAGCTTAACCTATCAGAGACAGTTCTAATGTGCGCGCTCCACTGCAATTTTGGGTCGATAGTAATCCCTAAGAATACAGTTTCCGCAATAATATCAAGTTTTTTGCCGTCAAGATTTAAATTTAGATCCCGTTGTGGCACATTTGGTAAAGAGAACTGTAAACATTTTGTTTTGTTCGCATTCAGTAATAGATTGTTAGCTGCGAACCATTTTGAGAGAACAGTTAGACTTTCGTTGACATGTAAGACATTCGTATCTTTTCTATTTATTTTAAATATTAGCGAAGTGTCATCAGCAAATAGAATTATATCCGATAATTTGGCCATCAAATAAGGGAGATCATTAATGTAAACAAGAAATAGGAAAGGACCGAGAATTGAACCTTGGGGCACGCCCATCTTGACTAGAGACCCGGAGGACGTCGCCCCATTTACATTTACTTTTTGCTGCCTGTTTGATAGATAGTAAAGAACAAGATCAGCAGCTTGTCCAAGAATTCCGTAGTGGTGTAATTTGAACTTGGAGAGCTGTATTGATGATTTAAATGGTTATAATTCTGTAACTCCATACGTGTTACTGGCGCGATTCATATTTTCATCAACATACAACCTGACACTGACCTGCAAAATGCAATAAACGTAAGAAAATTTAAATTTCGCGGGCTACCCTTGCGCATCCACCTTAATCAATGAGATGAGCTTACATTTTTCGGGTGAATTGTGACTAACAGATCAATATTTAAGTCACCACAAACAAAAACTAATTTATTATCTCTAAAAAGTCTACATAAAATACCTAAATTTAGTATACCTAAATTATTAGTCACTTTGCTCTAAGAGATTTTCTTGAATATTGATAAGACCAGTTATTTGTGAAAAAGTATCAGTTACCATCATCATCATCATTTCAGCCGAAAGACGTCTACTGCTGGACATAGGCGTCCCCCAAGAGTCATCACATTGCCCGCATTGACCGGTCCCGTGCGACTCGCATCAAGCAAGTTGCGAATGTTGCGGGCCGCAACCTTCACCAGGTCATTGGTCCACCTAGTGGGATGCCTTCCAACGCAACGTCTTCCGGTTTGCGGTCGCCGGTCAGTGGGTCGTGTCCCATGAAAATCCGATCACTCCAAACTTTGTTCCACCTTTTTGTAGAACTCGACTATTTTTATTCCTTCCATGGTCAACACTACTATTGACGTTTTTAGTTTTATTCGTTCGTTCGTGATCCGTCATTCATAAATCATTATTTATGTATGTCATTCATCTGTTATCATCTGTAGTGTTACGTCAAAACTGAAGGCTTCAGCTGTGCGCATGTTTTATAAAGCTAATTGGAATCCAGCTAAATAGATTAGTCTCGCTTATTTAATGCTGAGTAGCGCGTTGCGGCAGTGTTCAAAGTATCTCAACAAAATGGTGCCTGAAGTTGTATTCGTGTTGGGTGCCCCTGGAGCCGGCAAAGGAACGCAATGTTCATTTATTTCTAAAGAATATGATTTTGTACACTTATCTGCTGGCGATTTGCTGCGCGAAGAGCGACAGAGGCCTGGGTCCGAATACGGAGAGATGATCGAGGAGAAAATCCGGAACGGCGAGATTGTACCTGTAGAGGTTACGTGCTCTCTCATTCACAAGGCTATGCAGAACTCCGGTAAGACGCGCTTCCTTGTTGACGGCTTCCCGCGCAACAAGGACAATTTAGATGGCTGGGATCGCGTCATGTCTGACAAAACGAAGCTGCTGTTTGTGTTATTTTTCGAGTGTTCGCGGGACATGTGCACAGAACGGTGTTTGGGACGCGGCGCTGCCGGCAGCGGGCGCTCGGATGACAACCTGGAGAGCCTCCAGAAAAGATTCAACACATATCTAAACGACACCTTGCCCATCATCAACCACTATGAAGGGATGGGCCTGGTGCGCAGGATTAATGCAGAGGTGTCGCCACTTGAAGTGTTTGATGATGTGAAAACTGCATTCAACAACATTGGATTGCAAAGTTTAGTAAACTAATTCATTTAACTTTAGTAGGTCAATCTTGAGCTGTGTACATTGTAGAGTATTTTCTTGTCTTAGTAATAATGATGTTATTTAATAAACCAGTGAGCTTTAAATACCGAGTAAATTAACACATCTGAATAAAGCCACTGCAGAAAAACAAAAATACTGCATGAAATTAGAGATTATTGCATAGCATTTGCTTTTAATCCAAGGTCTTGAGTATGCCTTAATGACATTAAGTTTGACCTTTACAATAAAATTGTAATTTGGATCAGTACCTACTCAGTAGATAATTATGACTGCTGATATCACTGCTGAATCCACAATTAGGAATTTTATTACAGATATTTGTGTATTCTCATAGAGATAGAGTCATCTCTAAATTGCCAACTCGTTACATTATACAATAAGCTGAAATCAATTATAAAATTTAAATTGAACTGAACCATTGTATTCTTATTTTTAAATTGTGTTTAAGTTTTAGTTTTAAACATTGGGTTTACATGTATGTAATGCATTAGAGTATACTCTACATAAAGAATGTTTAAATTAAATATATTTTAACTCATATTTGTTCTACATCGCAATCTAATACTTTGAGTAGTTATAATTTGTCAATCAGGTTTCGATATTGTCTATGTGATTACTAAAGAATATTGTTATCTATTATCATACTTTGCAATCATCTTATCAGCAAGGAGTCAACATTGCATTAATATTCTACTTGTTGTAATTGTCCTTGATGATTCAGAAAACACTTGTAGTCTAGACTTTACTCTGCAATGTCACCTATAGTGTTTAATACAACAAGCATAATTACCGTCTAACTTCAATTACAGGTAAGTTCGTTTGTCTATTCAATAAAATAGTTTTCTGCAAACTTCAATGTTTTGGTAAACAAAATATCTACAACATAATATATTATTATTCTTGGATTTCAAGTGTTGGTTGTTCATATTTATCTAATTATAATATTTTGATGTATACCGCTTATTATCTTGTCTTTAAAGAAGATATTTCTATTTTAAAAGTAGTTAAAATTATATATTTCCCTACAGTGAATGCAGATTAAATTTAAAAAAAATAGCTTCTCTCTGTAATCTAGTAAATAGTTCCGTATAGCTGGAAGGAAATACCAGTATGTTCAAAATGTGCATTGTCAAAGACACATTCCTTGATTTTTTTTATTTATAGCTAGCCCAATGTAAAAGTATGTTTAACACATAGATTGTTGACTAAGTAGATAATGTGAAAGTAAATACAATATTTATTGTTGTAATTTGTTTATTTATTTCAGTATCATACTTTCCCATTACAATTCAAAGGATTTTGAGGGCAACTATCTATTGTTCCAGGTTTGAAAAATTCATCAGCTCGACAATATAATCCATGTTCAGATGTACGTTTCAAAACTTTTAACGACGGTGATGACATTGGATAAATTGAATTGTAATGCTGATTCGACTAATGATTAAAGTTTCCAAATGAAACTATGCTCATCAAGGAAAATGACTACCTACCACGTTTTTTATCACATTTCTGTATGCTATGAAAAACAGCAGTGATTAAACATATTTAACTTTAAATAACATGGTATTGGCCGTTGGACTGACATACCTTCCTACTCCTTGTTTTTGTCTTGATAACCACTTAATATAAAATAAATGTTATGTTACATCTATACAATAATATTTATGCTAACACACGGTCGCACGATTTCCATTGTACCTATATTTTTGTCTGGATTCTTAAGTAATTGACTTTTATGCGTGTCAATGGCAAAAACAACAAATGTGTTTAGCTCAAAAATCAGCAACCTGAACCCCGCTCACTGACGCAGCCAGGTCATTAAGTGCTCAGGTGTCAGGGCGTGAGGCACTAGATGGAAGGCGGGCCATCGCCGCGTACGCACTTGAGCTCTCGCTGATGGTGGCGCGTGGGTCGGATCATTTAGTTCCCTTCAAAATGGTTGAGTTGAATGGTGCTGATCCATGCGTCATGTTCGTGAACGGGCGCTGTTAGTTGTGACTGGTCATCTCTTAATTGCCACGGCTTATTTGAATTAATTATTTTTATTTTTTGAATTGTCTTTTTTGTTTTTACTATGGACACTTTTAACGTGCACATCTTGCTACATCGTTCTCACATAATGTACCATCTCAATATGAATGATGTCACCAAGGTTTTGTAACAATATGCTGATTTAAAAGAGTGTCCATGGAGTTTCTTGCCCGTTCTTCTCCATAGAGATCTACGCTAGGGAATGGGCAACTACAGTACTTTGACAGTTTTTATGCCTTGTGACTGGGACTGTAGCTACATTTAATTGTTATCTTTGTTTCGACAGTTCAAAAGTGCCTGTAACTGGCCTACTTGAAATAAATGCTTTGATTTTGATCTATAATCCTATTTCGAAGAATATAGCTCTTAAAGTTACACCGTCAATAGGAGAACACGTGACTCCTATAAATTAAATCTATGAAGCCCTTGATGTTGTGCAAATTGAGTAGGTAGGTATGTACATACATTATCCGGCTTGGCTTCAACCAATGGGCTACACCACTTATTTATAGGTAGGTATACATGTTACCGGCCAAACCCGATTTCAGGCCAAACTAGTTTGTCCTAGGCCAAACCGTTTTACTGGTTTTCCGTGTCAAAACAAAAAAAAAAAGACAAACAGTGTGGCGCTCACCGGCCGCTGCCGCGGCACCGCTCGCTCGGCTCGCGCGTGGTTGGTAACCAATCTAACCTAACCCATTTAGTCGGGGTAAACCAGTAAACCGGTTTGGCCTAGGACCTAGGACAAACTAGTTTGGCCTGAAATCGGGTATAGCCGGTAACATACATATACATAAAGGTACCTATATTTTAAGTAGAGTTGTTTATTGTTGCTTTTATAGTGACCACTTTGAGTACCCCGTTACTTTACATAACATTCAATGTTAACTATATGCAATAATTAAGCATAGCTTTACATAATAGCGTGGCATAAATAGCGGAGAAGAGCGCCATTCCTGTTCGCAGAACTTATTTCTAAGGGTGTCATGTTCAGTGTTTTCTAAATGAAAATCCAAGATGGCGCCAATGTTACGGGACTGTTCGAAAGGGATACCGAGGCACTTGAACACAAAGGGTGAAAGTAGGAACATGGATGGGTTTTAGTCAGTACTCATGTCTGACACTTTCTTCCACTCCGCCCAGAGTGGGATCATTAGAGGACTCCCATACGACAAAAAAAGCTGGCGCCAATGAAAATTTCCCGTTTTTTCGGGGTCGCTGATATGACGTCAAAATTAAAATAAAATATGGCATCGATGAAAATGTACTGGCTTTTCTTTCGTAGGTGTCGGTTACATGGGTTTCGGGGTCGCTGATAACGAAAATGAGGAAATAAAAATTTATGATAGCGTCGGCGGAAATAAAAAATAAACAAATATGTATGTCATTGTGCATAAACAATAGTGTCTATTATATTTTGTTCCTTTTGGACTAAGTACTAATTCAGTTCATTTATTGTTTTATTCATTCATAAATACTTATTTTAATTAAAGTTTACTACGACGTGCGTGATAATAAAAATGTCTTAATAAAATAATTACATTAAATAATTTGACAGATTATAATGATTATATTTTAAAGCGATAGGTGATTATTATAAAGCCTCTTTTTGTGTGGTATTAAATACAAATCATAATACAGTGCCTATAATACAGCAATACATGGTGTGAGGGACACCAACGCGTAAACTGTTACCATAAATTCAGCACGCGATTTTAAACCCGCCATAGCTTTAATTTATTATCGATTATTTAAAAGAATTTGTACAAAATCTGCAAGGTCAAAATAAAAAGAGAACTGCTGATTTTATTTTAATATCCGTTAATGTGTCTAGGAATCAAGTACTGAATTCATGTTAACAATTTATGCTTCGATGTCCCTTAGACCCTATATGTAAATTTTAAACATAAACAATTGATTTAATTTTCTTCTTAGATCATAATATAATCGTAACGCAAATCGACACACGGTGTACACATTTTATATTATACTATATAAAGTTCAACTAGATCATTACATATTTATTATTCCCTTCACGAAGCCGTCAATCCGTGTTACATAGTACATCGAACTAAGTAACACTGCGCTTAAATTATTAGAAACGACTTTTTTTGGTGTAAAAATTTACGGTTTACGGTAACACAACACACAAAACATTGTGCTATTGAATGCATTGAATAATAAAAAAATATATTTAACAAAAAATTGGAACTTGGTCCTTCGATATCTCCGTAACTAGGTTCCCAGGTATGGGCTAGAACATAAAAAAGATCGCAATGACGGAAAACAAGTGCTTTTTGACTTCGTTAAGGGTATATTTTTTACACTCTATAGGTAACACACCATTTCACAGTATATAGCTAGATAGCTATCTCTAGTGCAGACCAAGGTACAATTTGAAGAGCAGCCGACATTATACCTTTTTGTCACGACCTATAAGTGCAAAACGGCCTGCGTGAGTGCAGTTTAAACTTCAAAAAAGCAGCTTGATCTTTGCACTTTCTCTAAATAAAGCGTACCTATTATTCAATGTCATGGCTGTCGAAATAAAGCGTATCATTCAATGTCATCAGATCATCTGTTCTGTTTCTCTTTGGTCTTCATAAAACCTATCAGCTAAGGTCGTTGACCTCAAATAATACAAAAGCATTAGATACATACCTAAGGGTCTATACATCTTTATGGTAAGGTCTCTGACTCTATACATCTTTATGGTAATTTTTTTCTTACCTACTTGACCGAATGGTATATTTTTCACTAAAATTTATCACATTAACCACCATAGTCACATATATGTGACAAGCAAGCTCGTGCCCCGTACGCCAAACGACACAAATATGTAACAAAATGTTAGGTGAAATTGTGGCTTGGCGTGGAGGGCACGCGCGTGTGTTTATGCTCTGGCGTTCAAAAGGTTAAACTCTATGGGCAAGATTCACTGAATTGAACTTTGACTTTGCTCCGTAAAGCGAGCTTTTAACACGTTTGTCAACTTTATTCGCTTATATGTTTCATACACGTATAAGCGAATGTGAGCTATTTGTTTCATAAAGAAGATAACATTTATGTTATAATGATTAAAGTTCACATTCGTATGCCACGTTTACTTTATTTTCCAAAGTAAAGTTAAAATGTGAGTCTTGCTTTATGTTTACAAAAAATATTATTTATCAGTCAGTGTTAGTGAATAAAAGGACGGATTTTTATTAGGTGGGTAGTGAGCCAAAACACTTTGTTTTGCTACCTACAATCATATTCAAGTAATTTTGACTCCAAGCTCACCAAAAGCTTCAGTAATTAAAGTGCAGTGCGACCCGCCTAGAGTGTGATGGTAAAATTCGCCTTCGGGTTGAACCTACCCCAACATATATATCAGCTCGGAATCGCACTTTCCTATGCTCTTATCCTTTTTTGCCGCTCAAAACCGTCATTTGGTAGAGCGAGAAAAAGCGAGGGTCGGGTCGGGTTGCCGAGCGCATCGGCGATGCTGCGCGTGCGACAGCATTCCCGCTGTTTCTAGTTTGGCTCAAGCAGATCTTAATATAGCTGGGGAAAGACTTAAGACTTAGAGGTGTTGGTGATGATTACGAAAATAGTAGAATATATGCGCATTTTAAGACCAAGAAGGTTTTAATTTTTGACAGTGAATAGAAAATTGTAACTGAAAGGGAATCATAAAAATAGTATTGTATTGTATAGCGGGCAGGTGTCCGCAACTCCACGTCTAAGCGCAATAAAAATATTATTATACATACTACTAGAAAGCTCAGTTGGGAATGTAGGCGAGTTTTTACAGTCTTTTATTATTTAATTAAATATATTTAATACATTGATGGAAAAAAATTGCCTATTCAGATTTTAATTGTATATAAACGCGGTGCGAAAAGCAGCTTTATTTTTCTAATAAAATTGATCGCCAAACCTTTTTATGGGTCTCTTAAACTGACCAATTTTTAAGATAGCTAGTACAAAACTGAATACAATAATTGTCGGTATTTGTGGGTAGTTTCAGAACCACGAATGGTAAACGTTTAACTGATCCAGCCTCAAGTGTGACCCTCACGTAGCACCCGGAGCGCGGAGCCTCGCCAGGCGTGTTCGACAGCCGATTGACAAAAGCAACTTAGGGGGGTAACTATAACGTCATATAGCAGTTGTAATTCCAGTGTGGGAAAGAGACAGAGCTATACAGGTCGTCTAGCGCTATCTCCTTCCCACTGGTTGAACCCAATGGTTTTACTTACTGTACGTACCAACCTTACACATTTATTTAAACGAGTGTTTTTTTTTTCTTTGTGTAATATCACTTCATAATATAAATATTATAATAGGTACTTATTATTATTTTTTTGCTGAATTTGTAACAATTGCTTGTCTTAACTTTAATTGTTAACTTTTTCTACTAACTAATTGTTAAAGTTTTTATTTTATTTGCATGCTGACTTTTAGTAAGCGGAATATGTAGAACCTATTTATGTTTAACACCTCAATGTACCATATTTCACTCAAATAAAGATTATTATTATTTCCACACTGGAATTCCAATTGCTTTAAGTCGTCATGGTAGGCCACCAGAATATCGAAGCCGCCTGACATAGCATAGCATTATCAGCCTGTAATGTCCCCACAGCTGGGACTGTTATAGTCAGTTCGTTACTAGTAAAGAGTGGCGAGTCTGTTTTTGCCATGAACATTTACGATAATACAGAGGCTATCAGAAGAAACGTGTTAAAGCAATACGAGGTAATTGTAAAGTTTGATTTGTTACATCAGAACGAAACGAGTCAACAATGGCCAGTTTGGCTCTCGCAGGTAGATCACTGTTTTGTTCGCGTGGTCTACAGTAAGTACATTATTGATGTTCTTGGTATATAATTATTTAATGATCTAAGCACGCACACAGAGGTGGGGATTAAATCCAAAGGCACTTTCTATAATTCAACCTTTTTCCTTTTAAATGCCGGCCTTCTCTACGTGCACGATGATAAATGGCCCAGGATTGTCCCTCGAGCTACATGGCTCCATGTACACACGGCGACATATCAAACTATACATTTCCAGTATAACATGGCCTTGCTTTGTATACGTTTCCCGAACAATGAGAGATACGCATAAATTGGTTTTGTATAGCTTGATTGGTCACTGTGCGTACAGTTCGTTTGCTTCCCACGGCAGCAACCATAATATAACGTAAATAACGGTCCAGCTGTTAGGCATTCTTGTAAGTAACAGCAACACAAAACCAACCTTATAGCAAAGCAAATAAAGATCACTATGACAGTGATGCTAATTCAAAGGTAAAATAAATGAAAGGACTACGGGCACATTGCCCTGGGGAGTTACTATGACGTCTTAATGCAGGTGTAATTTAGTGGGAAAGAGACAGAGCTATACAGGTCTTCTATCGCCATCTCTTTTCGACACTGGAATTACTTCTGCTTTATGACGTCATGGTAGGCCACCTGGGCCGTGCTTGCCCACTTGTGTCGACACAACCTCACTACCTTTGTTACAAGTACATTACGATTTTGTTCCTGTTATCTCCTCTCTCATAAGTACATTGAAATGTCTTTTGCCGAGTGGTCGCCTGTGTCTGCTCGACATGCTGCTACGCGGTGGCCGGCTTGTCTTTAGCGAAAGACAGGAACACCTCCTCCAGAGTTGTTTCCGAGACAGAGTAGTCCTCAATGAGGGCCGGGAACTTCTTGCGAAGGGATTCTAACGCGATGAAGAGGTCGCTGAGTTTCATCGTCTCGTTTATGTGGTAGTTTAGCATTGTCTGTGGACAATTAGAAGGAGGTTAGATGGATTTATACTAATTGGAACATGCTTGTTTGTTGCTTGTTTTGTGTAGTGAGAAAATATGTTTACTCATTGAGAACTTAAAATAAATAATTTCATGTATGCTTATTATAATTAATATGGAGACCTGCCCATAGTTTGTATCCTGTTCCTAATACCGCTGGGCTACCGCTATATTTTGAAATGCCATTTTTATTGTTTTAAACAGGGTGTTTCTTTTTAGTTGATTAACTTCCGTGGTCCCAATAGTTTCCTTCCCATACAATGAAATGATCCTTACACGAATCCGAGCTGAAAGACAGCTCACAGTTGACCAGAAAATTAAGCAGGTGTGCCAAAATTGTTTTATACAAAACAAACAAAAGCTCCCACTTGAATCACTGTATCTATTAAAAAAACCGCATCAAAATCCATAGCGTAGTTTTAAAGATCTAAGCATACATAGGAACAGACAGACAGCGGATAGCGACTTTGTTTTATACTATGTAGTGATGAGCTAAAGTTTTCTAAGAAAGTTTCCCGATATTTCTTATAGATTCGTATTTCCTCTTGTTGCCCGACTTAAAAGAATCACTCTGTTTAGGAATATTAAATTTAAAATGTATTAAATATAAAAGTAAATAATTTAAAAAAAAAAGATTGAAATCACATTTGCACGGATTCAATATTAAATACCTACATTAAAGCATTTACACATTAAATTCACAAGCTATCGGAAATGCGTTAGACAAGCTATTATTTACTAAATAAATAATACATACCACGTGTTCATCCTTTAGTGAACAGTTGAATTTTTCATGTAGCTGGCCTTTAAATTTCTTCAGTGTCTTACCGCCGTCCACAACTGAAATAATAATACGACCGTTCTTATTCAAAAGTTCAAGTATTTTATTAATTTACTTTTAACAATAGAGTCCACTGGGTCAAAAACTGGGCCACTAACAATAAAATTGTCGTTGTTGTATGTTGTTGTATATTGTATTTGTTTGCACATAATAATTTATTTACCATCCAACCGCATACTCCAGTTATCCTGCGATCATGACGCTTGCGACAGCGTCGAAAAATCGGGAGCTCAAAATAATGAACAATCACGGAAGATATCCAGTTGTCACGTAGACCTCTCAGTAACAGTATACGTTCAAAAATACAAAGTCAAAGGGTCTTGGTCAAAATGGGAGAAGTCCAACAGAATTGAAATACAAGGATGAAAGGACATCAACACAACCTTGAAGCTTTAAATCATAGCGCACAACAAGTTCTCCAGTTCCTACTATTGCAAAAAGTACTAAGATCGCCGGGGATTTGCATAATAATTTCGAACATTTGACTACAATAGTTATCTGTTTTTAGTGCTAAAGGTGGGCACACAGTAATTAATCCGATCTAGACCGCCGAGGTCCTTGAATCGACTAAGGAAGGTAGAGGCTGAGTTATGGAATCACCTTGTTAAACTGAATTTACTATTATTTTGAATAATATGTCAAATCTTTGGCAAAATACGGAAAAACCCAATAAAGGGTGTAACAAGACCCCTAACGAAGCCGAAAGGCACTTGTTCTACCCGTCATTACAAACATTTTTTGTTCTAGACCATACCTGCGAACTTTCTAGTTACGGAGATATTGGGGATCAAAGTTCCACCATTATCAAAAGTTTTTTTTTAAATACATGTTTTTAATGTAAGATTTTTACTTTAAATACCTCCACGACCCCCGTACTATTCAATACATTCATCAACACAATGTTTTGAGTGCGTTACATTGAGTCCTACCGTCAAACGTGGTTTTTCACCCCAAAAAATAAAGTCGTTTCCCAGCAATAATTTTTGCGTAAAGTTACTTAGTTTGATGTACTTAATGCTTGGTTGACGGCTTCGTGAAGGGTCCTGTTACACCCTGTATATTTCACGTCGCTCTATTTCTGTTTTCCTACGACTAAGATATGTTTAAAGAAACTGAAGCCCTCATTATGAGCTACTATTCTGCCCAGAGTTCATAGAAAAATGCCTATGGTAAGGACCATCCATCAAATCGACTGTTAGTTTCATTGGAAAAAATTACTGCGTAAGAAATGACTATTTAAAACACAGTCATTTTTTACGCATTTTTTTTTGGACGTGTTTGTGTGTGAGTCTACGTACTCGTACCGTCCTGCGTCGCGGCATTCACCAGCTTGATCACGACGGCGTACCTCTTCGCGTGCGCCACTCGCAGCCCCGACGGCGTGCCGTGTGTGTGTGTGTGTGTACGTACCGTCCTGCGTCACGGCATTCGCCAGCTTGAACACGACGGCGTACCCCGTCGCGTGCGCCACGCGCAGCCCCGGCGGCGTGCCGTGTGTGCGTGTGTGTGTGTGTACGTACCGTCCTGCGTCGCGGCATTCACCAGCTTGATCACGACGGCGTACCTCTTCGCGTGCGCCACTCGCAGCCCCGACGGCGTGCCGTGTGTGTGTGTGTGTGTGTGTGTACGTACCGTCCTGCGTCACGGCATTCGCCAGCTTGAACACGACGGCGTACCCGTTCGCGTGCGCCGCGCGCAGCCCCGGCGGCGTGCCGTGTGTGTGTGTGTGTGTACGTACCGTCCTGCGTCACGGCATTAGCCAGCTTGAACACGACGGCGTACCCCTTCGCGTGCGCCGCGCGCAGCCCCGGCGGCGTGCCGTGTGTGTGTGTGTGTGTACGTACCGTCCTGCGTCACGGCATTCGCCAGCTTGAACACGACGGCGTACCCCGTCGCGTGCGCCGCGCGCAGCCCCAGCGGCGTGCCGTGTGTGTGTGTGTGTACGTACCGTCCTGCGTCACGGCATTCGCCAGCTTGAACACGACGGCGTACCCCGTCGCGTGCGCCGCGCGCAGCCCCAGCGGCGTGCCGTGTGTG